>VDFB02086081.1:128764863-128945305 GCA_007258455.2 Sequoia sempervirens | reverse complement strand
GTCTTGTTCGTCGCTTTAATCCAACACTAAAAATTTAGGAAATTCGAGGCCCTTGCCCAAAAATTGGAGTGGTCATTTTTGCTTCCTGCTGGAATACCTATGTCAGGATTTATTTCCACCAAATGAGAGCAGTTTATTCATGTAATACCTTCTATTTTTTTTAGAGTATTGAGAATCCAATTTGAAATTATTTAGGACTTGTAAGATTACATTTGTATTGTTTAAATTTTCTTAGAAATTGCTTTGGGAGCAGTGAATTGTATTTTGATCAAACAAACAGCTTTAAAAATATTTGAAATCTTTATCTAAAATTTAGGTGCTCTCCTCTACGGGATCACTGCCTATGACAATAGATAAAATGAAAGGTTGTTTCACAGTCCAATAGGCCTGGCGCCATGAGCATCTCATGGTTCTCAGGATGCAGTCCCATGAAAGGGGCTTGGGTTACTATTTATATTTTGAAAAACAAAGCCATAGGATTAGAAAAATGCAGCCACAGGAACAAAATGAATCCTTCTGTATAAAATACACGTGCAAGATTTAAGCTGGTGCTGGCAGGGGCCTGAAAATTTACCCTACCGACATAGCGTATGTATAAATCATCTGGTTCTATATGATTTCTCTAATTTATCATTAAAAAAATTGTCACTTGCATCCAAAATTTCTTATCAATGAGCAGTAAAATATCCATAGAGCTGCTTGGCAGGAAAAAGTCTCCCAATTTATCTTAGCAGCACTTGCTGAGAAACTTTTGTTAACCTCCCCCCCCCACTCCCCCGGTCAATGGGAACATTTCTCTGGACTCAGGGTAGCTTCCACTATAGGAGATCATGCTGCAATCATGACTATGCTTAAACTAGAGGACGTATGCACTTTATTCTTCTATAATTAAATGTGTGGCTCCTTCACTCGAGCATCAGATCCATTGTCTAGAAATACAGTCTCATGGCTTTTATTCAATCAAGGCGCACTCGAACCCTCGTAACTAGCTGGGGAGGTAATCCAAAAGAGCTTCAATGAAACAAGAAAAATCCCAAAAGATATTATTTAGGATGGCATTGTTCAGGGTCCTCTTCATGGCGGGATTAAATCTGCTTTACATAACTTTAAGAAATTCTCTCCTCAAATATATCTTAGTGTTAAAATGTTCAAGTGATAAATTCTAATTTTTTTATAGCAGCACTAGTTGATAAAATTAGGGAATCGGCCCTCCATGTGAGCAGAAAGCTAGCCCAGAATATGCTGTTCTTCGTGTTACTATACTGCCCTTTGTGTTAGACAACAAGAGATATGGGAATAGATAAGAAATTAATGTGAAATATATGACCACTTGAAAATTAGAATAGCATGTATTTACCATTTAGTCATACTCACCCTTACATTTTAAAAAAGACTGTTGCAACTGAGCCCCATGACCTACATTTTGCCTGCCAACAACCATACTAAGTCTCCTGCAAGTGTGCATATACATTTTGTCAAACAGCTGACAGATTTGTTTAGGTTAAAAGTAAAAAACAGAGCGTGCTGGTTGTTTTAAGCTTTTTTCAAGCTGACCATTGGACCAGACAGTTTTCATCCTTAAGTCCACTGTATTATTTAACCACCATTTTAGGCGCTTTCTTGTGACAGCCAAGACAGTTGACCTCTCTTGATTCTCTCTAGATATTGGAAATTTGGTATTGCTCTTTCTGAGAAGTAAGACACATAGGTTGTTTTAAGAATTGAGGGGTTTCCTTGTGGTACTGCATTTTCTAGATGTTTAATCAGAAATACACAAGGATCTGAAAATCAGGAAGAACATTTGGTAATCTGACCGCCATCTTATCTTAAGATTCACAGTTATTATCCTGAAGTCTATGCAATGATTCATAATATCTTGCTTGAGAGAGTCTTGGGAGCATACCTGACCGGTTTATCTCGAGATAAGGTGAGTTTGGTTTTGGTCCTTTTAAAGATCGGCACATTTAGTTCTTTCTATGAAT
Organism: Sequoia sempervirens; assembly: GCA_007258455.2. Lineage (NCBI taxonomy): Eukaryota > Viridiplantae > Streptophyta > Pinopsida > Cupressales > Cupressaceae > Sequoia > Sequoia sempervirens. The sequence continues at coordinate 128,943,323 of VDFB02086081.1, read as the reverse complement.
TGAGACATTTCGTTGTGGTGCTAAATTTTCTAGATGTTTTGAACATCATATTAATTAGCAAATAGCAGCTGTTGATGCCAGGGTGTTGCAGATAGGAATTATAAAGGAGGTAACACACGAAGATACAGACATTGCAAATTTTATGTCACCATTAGCTTACCAATTTGGAATTATGTCTTTTTCACTTTACATTCTTCTCCAAAAGTCTTCTTCCTAAACATTTCCTCCTAACCACTCTGGATTTTTAAGGCATTGCAAGGAAACAAGCAGTACTGATATAGAATAATAAAATATAAGATTAACCAAAGGTAGACTTCACTGCCCATTTCATTATAAATTTCCATCTGCTCAAACTATTATCTGCCAGCGAATGATAATGCAAGAAAGAAAGTACTTAAACGTTGACAGCTAAAAATTCACAGCAGAGTACTGCATATTTTTTACATCTCACTGAGACTACTTGTAATTTTCTCAGTATTTTAAAATAATTTTATTTTGTATATATTTTACATAGAATATTCATCACTTAGAAGATATTCATTTTGTATGCTTTTTAGTAAAATTCTGTTTAAAGGGTTGGATATAAAAATTTAATTCTATTTTCTAATGTTTCTATATGATTCAATAGACTAATCACATTTGCATATGGATCAATAGACTAATCACATTTGCATTTGGTACAGGTGGAAAGACAACTAGGAGTGCACAACCCTTCCAATGGAAAAAGGCATAAGAAAAAGGTATTCACGAGTTCAATCTTTGTATGTTTTTCTTTAACATAAAGGAGGGGTAAAATTTTATTAAAACAAGAAGAAGAACAAAGCAAGGGCACTACATAGCTCTATCAAGCTCCACCAAGTGATCCAACTGTTGAGACAGATCCGGGGGTAACTGACCCCAGTCCACCAAATTCCAATCATGAATATGATCCGGGGCTAATTTAATTTCTTTGAATTCTGCTATTAGATGGCTAATTAATGAGAGCTATTATGTTTGCAGACTCTGGCACAGCTGAAGGAATTGTTTAATGGACTATCATTACAAAAGGAAGAGATGGAAAAGGTTTATTTCTTGTCAATTCCTATTGCAATAGTCATTAGATGTTAGAACAAAAGAATTGTTATTAAGATGATTATTCTCTTTTCAATAAGGAAAAGGTTTGATTTTTGTTAACAGTTAATTCTTATTACAAAAGTCATTAAATTTCATAATAATAAAAAGTACTAATAAAATGACTTTTTTTTTTTAATCAGGAAAAGGAGAAGATATTTAACAGTTTTCAATCATTAACGGATGAAAATAAATTTTTGAAGCAGAAGGTAATTAATTTTGTTGTTTTGTGCTAATATATCAAAGAATTATTAAAATTGATCTCAGTAATAAAGCATATCATAATGTAATAATTTTACTTTCTTTGTACTGAATTCATATTTTTTTACCGTTTCTCTATTCCTCTAAAAAAATTGGATCCTAACAAAACAAACTTAGAAATATCCTTTTGTTTTGCAGTTAGCATTGAAATTGGGGAAAAAGAGACAACACCAACTTCCTATCCAGTCTCCAACAATCACCTCAAACTTAAAATCATTAAAGGTGTCAATTGGACATGATGCATTAGAGTCTTCTTCACGTGCTTTTGCTCTACCAGATTTAAACATCCCTATGGAAAATGTTGAAGATTTGTCTAATAATATGTCTAATAATATGTCCATTGATGTTGAAGTAGTTGAGGTAGATAGTAAAGCCATAGTTGCAGCCATGGCACGGAAATATAGAATGGAATGTCTTAGATTGAAATCTGTGAAAGCTCACCTGAGATGTCACTAACAATGACCAGGGTTTGAAATGTATGGAAGGAAACTAACAAGTATTATTGGTGTGGGCAAAAATCAGTACTTGTAAATATGCTCTCTATTCACCATTGAAGGGGTGGTTTCTTAGAGGCCAATTTTCGCTGCCTAGAATATGTAAATTTAATTCATTTCTTATAGAGGAATCAAATGTTGATGAATGTAAATGAGTAATCAGATCATTTGTGCTGGCCTGCTAAACGATGGTGAATATCAAATGTGTAAATTTGTGTACTAACAAATATTTTCTCATAGCGTAGACTAGGTTTTTTAAAGTGGGTTAGCTGTTAAATAATTGCTATTTAAAGACTTTGCCAAGTTGTGTGATTCTTTAATCTTATTGTTAGTTTCTGTCTACAGGCAATATTTATTATAGCATTAGAGAATGCAATTTAACTTTTCTAATTGACCGATCACATATTTGAGATTTTCACTTTTGTTTACAATAATTTGTTTATAATATCAAATCTTTTAAAATCTTATTTAAAAAAAATTTGTATTGGCTTATTCAATTAATATAATTACTATAAAAATATTGTAGTCAAAATTTCTAAATAACAACGACAAATACTTATTTTTGTTGTTTCTGAATTTGATTGTGTATAAGTTTTCTCATCAACATTTTGGATCACATTCAATTATCCATCTCCTTCAGCTCTCTATTATGATGATGGATCACCAAATGTGATCTGAGATGATAAACTTGCACACAGTCAAATCCAAAACACCCAAAATAATGTTCATATGAATTGTGAAAATCTAATAACATTGAATGAAAAATAATTTACATCAATCAATCACAATAAATAAGTTTTACTCAAAAATTAAACAAAAACATGATTATAAGTCTTTTAAGCTTCTCACCCATAACTTTCAAACTCTACATCCTTATCCCTCCCTTCATATAAAACTTCAAAATAGAATTTCAACAAGTAGTAGTTCAACAACTTTTGTAAAGCCCTGAGACTATGCTGGCTGCTGAGCTTTAGAGTCAAGAATCTTTGCAGCACCTTACTTCATAGTTCAAAGATTTAATTCTGATTTTAGACTTTGGGTCACACCACTTTCACAGTTTGCAACAATATTGGGTAAAGATCTCCAAGTTGTATAAGAGAATATTTAAAGGATTATCTTTTTTCATCCCTTATATGTGTAGCAAGGTCTGAATTAAGACTTTGGAATTATTTTGCATTAAGATTCACAATACAAGATAGTAATATAAGTATAATCAATTCATTCTATTTTATTTTGCTAGGTACTCATTCAAACATTTATATTTTCATTTTTAATTAATATTTATGTATGATCAAACATTAAAAGTTAGTTTAATTGGATTGCAGTGATGTAATTCTTCTTGTTCTTAATTATAAATCAACGCCATTTCCATTGTTTGATGAAAACGTAAGGTGAAGTATATAGAGTAATCAAATTTTAATTTATATTAAAGTATTTGATTAATAAGATATCAACGCATGCATATCTCATTTCAGGGTTCCTTAAAATATGATTGTGAAATCGGGCTTTCTAGAATGTATATCAGGGGCACGTCCCTTTTCCTAACAAACTTGGATTTCCCAAAGTTACAAGGTACTTTGGTTTTTGTTTGGCTTGTCTATTTATCTATTTCTTCTATAGTATATATATTAGAATTGATTAACCTTTAAATAAAACAAATTATAGGGTTTTTATGGTATTCAATTTGTTGCAATAGGTTTGCAAGACATAACACTACAAACAAGGGGAATGAGATTTTAGCAATAGAGTAGGTTCTTAGTTGACTAACTTGGCACTTCTATGAGGCTTTTATGCTTAGAAACATGAGAAATGAATCATAATCACATATAAGGGTAACAAACACTCAGTGCAAAAATAGAGGGAAAAGTTTAAAGTATACACATTTTTATACTTTTGGCCACCATTTTAGTTGTCTTAGGAAATATAATGAATTAAGAATGTTAAAGTAAATGAGCATTCCATTAAAAATAATCGATATAAAGCATACAATATATATTTTTACCTCGATTTTTCTCTTTGTTTTCTATTTGTCTTTCACCCAAGCATCCTCCAATGTACATACAAAATAACTTAGTGTTAGGACAAATATTTAGAAAAAAAGAATCATACGCTATAAAAATATCATCTACTTATTGTTGAATGGGGTAAGGGAAAGAGTGAGATACATAGAGGATCATCTAGAGTGGAAATAAAGAGAACACAATATGATAAAGCCAACATAGAAAGATGGATACTATTTTTGTTATGTGACTTTTTCCCCCAGACAAGAGAAAACTATGAAATAACCCTTTAGAATTAAAAAGGGAGAGAAAAATAAAGGCTATTATGATCCTTTGTTTAAAAGAGAGATTAATAAAGATTATGTATAAAAACTCTTTTAAAAGGGGGAGGAAAATTTATTTATTTAAATAATTATTAAAAGGAAACTTTTGGGAAAGGGTGTGATGGTTTGGAAACCACTCCTTAAAAGGATATATAAAGAATTCATGTGAGACTTGGACAAGACATTGAGAACATTCAACGAAGAAGAAAGTAGTTAGTGAGCTATGGGTTATTGGAGAAGGGGGCACATGTGTGTCCAACCCGGGGTATAGAGTACACTTTGGACTGTCCTAGCTAGGGCTTGGATATTTGCACTTGTGTTGAGCATTATTTTGTTGAACCAACACTTGTGTAAAGCACAATAGTGTGCTTTGCTCATAAAGGAATTGTTTCCTCCTAGATTGTTCCATAGCAAGAGCCAATACCACTAACATCTTCCTAGGTTGGGAGTGGCTTTTCCAAGTGTTGTGATTTAGATAACTATTAAATCATTGATTCTAAAATATATTAAGAATATTATATATATAATTTGTGTGTTAATCTATATGAATTTACTACGTTAATTATTTACTTTAGAATCCAAGTTGTCTAATTATTATTATAGTTACATTGGTTATTTTATATTAGTTATTCACATTATTTTAGTAACATTACATATTGTAAATTACCTTAACTCTAACATTTAAATCTATTAAATCCGTTGATAATACTTAAACAACTTTAGAGGGAAAAGTGACACTACAATTTTCAAGGAGCCACCTTGCACTAAATGCTAGAGCTTTAATGGAACTGCCATATTTTTTTTTGGAACTTTGTTGTGTTATTCATTTGCATAGAGTTCATGCATGGTTAAAGGACATGAACATGTTCACGATCATGTTAACAAGTTTGATCATAAATAGGTTAAAAAGTGTAAGAAGTCTACAAAATTTATGAATGTGTCAGAGTTAAGTGCTGCATATGACATGAAGGTGTGTTATAGCTATAGTGTTTCCATGGTACAAATTGTGAGATGTTTGGTAAAAAAGTTTCAAGTACCACATCCTAATTTGAGAGGTGATGAAGAATGTATAATAGTTAGGTGCACATGTAGTAATAATAGAATGCATTTAATGAAAAATGAGGACATGCATGTTTGTTCTAGGAGTTATTTAGAGGTATTGCGAGTAATTAGAAAGTTTGTCTCTACATCCACAAGTCATGGTTTGGTTTTTGCTATAGTGTAGGAAGACATGTACATATTCACATGTTATGATTAAAAAAAATGACTAAATCATTGTGGCACTATTAGGAAGATGCGATAGTGTGATGTAAAAAATGAGACCCTAGATCTAAGTAGTAGATTACTTGGATCAATCTTTTCTTGTATCAATATTAGAACTTAAAGCACAAATATGTTGAGATTGGCTAACAATCTAGAGGGAGATCTAATCTTCCTTGGGCTTAGTTCTTTTGTTGCTATCTAGAGATTGATTTAATTGATGTGAATTTATTGATCTAATTTACTATGAAAACCTAATACGAAAATACAAATTATTCACATAGACAAAATTGTAAATTGATGAAATAACAACAGATCTGAGAAGGGTAGACATTTATGCACTTGTCATAAAAAATTGGGCTGAAATTGACTAGTCAAGGGCGAGGGAACCCTTGGCTAAGAAGTGAGATTTTGTATTTGCAAAACCCTTTTTTGCAAGTTACAAGTTTGCACTATTGTTTCCTATCCTAGAACCTATCATCTTCAGATCTAAACTTGCAAAAAAAGGACAAAGAGAGGGAAAGGGGTGTCTATATAGGAGTTTTCCTCAATCAAACCCCTGTATCGATATTTCTACCTCCATGGATAGTTGATTTGATGATTGATAAAGTGTGTGATATGAACCTTAAGTGTGTCTAAGGCTGTAATGAGAAATTATAAAATGCAAAAAAAATGGTAAAAACTACTCAATTTTGTTAGAGAAGGATTCCTAAATGACATAATCAAAATCAACCCAAGAGAAATTCAAATACTTAAGGGAAAATAATAATACACAAATACTTAAGGGAAAATCATAATACACAAATACCTTACTTAGGGCATCAAGGAGATCGAAGGCTGAAGATGAGAACACACTAAGAACAAGTCATTAGGTACTTGAAATAAGCCAAAGTTATTTCCAAACCCTAAATTCCATCTTGTTCTTCCATTGGCATCAAACTCCAATCATTGTGAGCTAACTTGATCAAATCTAAAAATTACTTGTAATTCTATAAATTAGGATGCTGAATTTGGCAAAGCTTCATTGTTGTAATTGTCTTGTTTATTTTGAAATAATAATTCATGTTTATATAGTGGAACATAGGAATAAATTGAAGTGTAGGTCGACTTATTTAATTTTGAATTTGTAGGATTAATTTACTACCATATCTCAAAATTGAATTCACATCACTCAAATTAATGACTAACATAAATTAAAGATCAAAATTATTAGGAAAATAACCTAGTCTAGGGTGCCCATTCCCTTGACCAACTATTTTGTACACATTAAAGTGCGATCCTTGATTATAGGGCCTGCTTAATCATGAGTTATCCAAAACACAAGAAATAATTGGGGTTAAAATGTTCAAATGTGATTGAGAAGGAAATTTTGGGGCAGTATTGATATGTTCTCCCGAGTTGAATGAAAAATCCAAGGCTAAAAAGTGGTCCTAAAATGCACTAAGGGAGTAGACACTAAAGTGAGCCCCAAATAAAGCATGAAATTGTGCTTACACTCTTATGAAGCACAAATTATGATGTTGCATTTAGCCCCCACTTTAGCAATCATATGACACTACGTGCATATTCAAGCTAAAGTATAAAAAGGTAAACCATAACATATGAAAAATGATACCCAAAAGGATATTGTAGAGGATACATAGTATTGCAAAGTGAGAGGATGAAGCCCCTAGAATAGTAACCTATAAAACCAAAATGTTAGGAACCACATCTTGCAAAACCAACTTTTTAGAAATTCAAAATTATCTTTCACATATGAAAAAAATGTGTTAGTCTAAAAATTCTAAGGAGGCTAAAATTAGAGGGTAGATGTATGCCCCCCCTTGTTTTTTCTTGCTTTATGGATGTGGAAAAATGGTGGTGATCTTCTCCACGTAGTATTGATTAGGTTTTTTAAGAAAATACTTTTGGTAGGGTCATTTAAAAAGATAACACCAAGACTAAAAGAAATGGAGAAGAATGAGGGTGGAACTAGGATTTCAACATAACAAATGGTGTGGAAATCGAAATTCACAAGCCCAATTTGTGATGATTTTAGTAAAGAGATGTTTGAAAATGATATAGATGATATATGTTGTATTGTTTGATTTTATTATAAGTAATAACTAGCTTTTAATTTTTCACCATTCATTGTGACTTTGTAGTTTGAGTGTCTTGAGCGAGTGTGAGCATCCATGAGAGTGAAAATGCCACAATGATGATTGTACCACACACCTAGGCTAGAGGTCTTGAGAGACTACATCACACATAGAGTGTCGACATGAGAGGTAAGTCATGTTTTAACTTTGAATGCATTTAGGAGCTCAAATTGTAATGTTTTAAGCATTTTTTTCAATTTTGGGTACTCTTGATAAAACAGGGCACCCTAGACCTATGTGAGTGCCCTAGTCCAAAATAGGTGCCGTAGACCTACATGGGCACCCTAGTCCACTATGGAGCCCCTCACCAAGTAGTTTGATTTGAAACTTATAAATTTGACTTATTATTAGTTTGATATTGATGAAATAATTGATGAATGAATGCTTGGATTATTGACAAGTACCCCATGGGGGAGCACCCTAGAGGTCTCATATATAGATTAAAGGCATGAGAATTTGAGCACATCACATGCATGTGGCCTACGAGGTATCCAATAGAGCTGGCATGAAACTTTCCCTAAGAATACTCCTACCCATTGAAGAGACCATGGTAGCATGGTAACTCATTATATTGACATGTTGTGTTTGATTGATTGAACGTCACATGCATGATATGGAGGCTATATAGAGTACTACAAACCTAGGTAGGCTTTCCACATCAACTATGTAAGACCCCACCTTTTGTGATCCTATTGAGTCTATGGGTCTTTAATGGTTCTTGTCCAATATTTTATGTGCTATGTTTGGATGTTATACATGGGTTGCTATTGGATATGATTAACTTATTAATTCTATCTAACTAGTGGTTGTTGTGATTTATTTGTGATAACTAGGTGAGTTTCTTTCATTGATTATGTAAATATGTGTTGATCAAGATGTTTAATTTTGATGGGTTATTGGTTATTTATTTTTAGTACTATTATTATTATGTATATTAGATGGATTACATTATGTTGATATGGGATTGTTGATATGATTGACTTAATTATGATTAGATGAAATTATTATAAGATGATTACATATTGTGTATGTGCAATTAGGTGTAATTTTGGAGATGAGATTGATATGTTAATGTTTACTTATAATGATTATTAAAATTAATTTCCTAGTTGATTATTATTTTTGAAATTTTATCTTTAATATGACAATTGCTTTGACTATTCATATTCATGGGATGTATTGACAACTTTTGCTAAGTGAACAGGTAAATTTTTCCAATGGTGGTAGGGGTCACATATTACTTCCATTATTTTACCCTTATGAATTTTCAATCTTGTCTTGTAGGGCGAATAAGGTTGTGTAAAATTTTGGTTTGTTTTATGTATCGTGTGGTTATGTGAATATGTGAGAGCTTGTTTTATTATTCTTATGAGTTTTCCTTTATCATGATTACTTCTTTTGTGATTTATAGAGTTCTTAAATGTGGGTTAAATTGTGTTAGATATTGTTTTAAAAATTTGCCTAGGTGATAGACTTATAAGTTAGGGGTCATTTTATCTTATAAAACCCCTTAAATAAAGTTTAGAACCCACTCTACTTACCCATTTTTGAAAAGTGGTGGAAATTAGAGTTGGTTGGGTAGTTAGGTGGTTAAGGAAAGGTAGTTTATTGTTCTCCTTTTATTTATTCTTACTCCTTGAGTAGAGAAGGGGATTTTTATTTTGGAATGATTTTTGGAGTTCTTTAATTTTCAATGGGAGGAGGAAAAATCTAGTTGAAAGAAGGAAAAACAAGGAAGAGAGAGGAAGATGGAAAAGAGGATTTGGAGAGTCTTCTACAAACTCTTATGGTAGGGTCTAAACCCTCTTTGCTAGATCTTTGATTTGATATATGTTTTCTATGTTTTCTATGTTGTAATATCTATGTGAAACTAGAAGATGATTCCTTATGTCTTTTATTATGAATAATGTATGAGTTTATTCTTGGATATGAGTACACACCTTGTCCAAAATTGAATATACCATATTTGTGTTTTTTGGTGAAGGAATAATAGGATGTGAATGTAACTATTGTAATGTGAAAAGGATAGGAATGTGAACCTTATATGGTGGTTATTATTTAAGGATTTTTTTGATAAGTGTTGGCTTAGAATTTGTGAAATATGGGTGTGAATTCTTGTGATAGTTGTAGATGTGACCTTGATCGAGAGTGGGTTGAGTTTCAACCCTATGGTTGGGTGGAGAGCGCATTGGTCTTAACATTTTTATCTCCCATTATTTTGTTGGTTTCTTATTTTGGGATTACAAGGTGTGATATAGAATTAAGGATGATTGTACACTGCTCTTGTGAAATATTTAAGGACATTTATAAATGTGCAAGTAAATTGTGTACAAAGGAATTTTGTTTATAAGTGTAAATTTTTTTATTTTAGAAAAATAAAGAAAGACACATTTTGTTTTGCAAAATCATTTCAAAGAAATTTTTGATGATCTTAGAATACAATAATGATTTTTTTTCTTGTAAATTCATTGGAAACTTGATTAATCAATTGTTGAGGTTACAACCAATAAACTGTTTCAAATATTTGATCATAAAAAACTGATATAGATGATATTGAAAGATAAAATTTAATGGATTTTTAATTACTAATCTCATAAAAACATATTCAAAAATTGTATTAACCTACATCACCAATTGTAAATATTAAGAAAACATTGACATTGAATTTTTCCACAATAACAATCTGTCATAAAATAGTCATACATATCTGATCATACAAAATGATTGATAAAGAATAAGAAGATAACATTTAAAGGGTTTATGCAAATCAAATATGTTTAGGACATATACAAAAATTAGATCAACCTAGTAAACCAAATAAAAGTTATGATTAAAACATGACTATGATCTACTTTAAAACTAAAACAACAAATTGAAAAACAAATCAAGGAGTAGAACCAAGTTAGATTTTAATGAAATCATAATAAGACAAGATGAAATATGTTTCTTTCATCTTCTTCCTCTTGTTATCTTGCAACATAAATTTTACAAGATATTTTCTCTTGAAAACAATAATCAAATGGAGGAAATCAAGAAATAACATTACATATGAAAAATAATCTTCAAAGAGAAAATGGTAACTAGTTGAGGAGACTCATCTTTAAGGTATCATAAGCTAGTTTGAAATTAGTTTTTAGTTATTTATTAATTACTTATCTAATTAATGTTAGATGCAATATTTTCATATTTTTTCCCCTTTAGTTTTATAATTTGAATCTCTCCTTAAAGGTTAATTCAAGAATAATTAATAAATTTTATATATCATACATAAACATTGAGTCTTAATGTTCAAATCGAAATTGTAAAGTAATGAGTTTGATGACCTATTTTATTCATTTTTAAATTATCAAGAGACAAATTATACTTGATTCAAAAATATTTAAACATGTTTTGATATAAAAATATCAATAGTTGGGATGAGAATAAATTGTTCTAATTAAATCTTAGAATTGGTATAACTTTTGAATTTAACAAGTAATGTCATAATCAAGTATATAAAATGAAGTATGAGATATTAGGATCACCATGTTGATGTTGTCTTCTTGGGTTATGAAACTAAACATTGTACATAAAAATTAAATAATTAGACATACTTAGATTTAACATTACTCAAATATTTTAATTTTGGAGAATTTTTATATGTAAATCAAAGAGAAATTTTTATATGTTTTTTTCAATTTCAATATGATGTTCAATATTTTCAATTTCTATTTCATCTTCACTTGAATTAACATTTAATGGTTTGGAAGAAGCTTCAATTTGAATATTTTGCATACCTTGTCTTCTTTTCCTATGACTTTCTCTATGTTTTGCTCTATATGCTTCAATTTCATCTGTTGTTACAAGTTTCCTTTTACCTTTTCTCTTACACCAATTGCTTCTCCCCATTGCACAAACAAAAAAGCACACATAAATGATTGGAATTCTAAAAAAAGTGTTAGAGAATCTTTGAAAAGTTGAATTTCGTCTAATGCAGACAGAGAGCGCAAGAATTTCACGACAGAAAGAATGCAGGGACCGTTGAAATACTCAAAACAGTACCTTTTTTGTTTATCATATAACTTACAAAACTGATATCCATTTCGAAACGAATATCCATTCCAAATGGATATTTGTTACCTCTAGTCTTATAAACTAGAATGTCATATTTTATATAATATGTATTATATATTAATATATAATATTATATATATTTATATGAATATATAATATATATTGTTGCTTGTCCAAGTGTATAACCTATTAAAATAAAAAACGGATATCCGTTTATAACAAATATCCATTATTTGAATTTTAAGAATTATTATTTCTTATGATATATGATATATCTATTTATTATATATTAATATATATTATTATATAATATATATTAATATAACCTATATTATATATATTAATATTATATTAATATATTTAATATAATAAATATATAATATATATTATCCCACTCTCCTCTCTCCCTCTCAGGACTTTCTCTCTCTCTCCCACTCTCCCTCCCTCTCTCCCGCTCCCCCCCTCTCTCTCCCTAAACCCTAAACCCACTCTCTCTCCCTCTCTCCCACTCTTTCTCCCATTTGTTATGCCTTGCATAAACACCCCATTTTGTTTTTGGGTCAAAATGGGTCCCCCTTGTGTTTGTTTGTCCCTGGTGTTCTTGTTTGGATCTTAGGAGTTGTTCTTTTTCCTCCTAAGTCCTTGTTTCTTCTATTTTGCGGGCTCGGGTCGCGGGCCAGAATCAAACTTAGAACTTTGCAAAGTTCTAGGTCTGGATTTGGTTCCGATCGCGGTCCCATTCTTGCCTTGTTGGCTTCTTTGTTGTTTTGATTGTCTTGGGCTCTTGGGTTTGTTTTCTCCCTTGAGTTTTCTTATTTTTTCTTCCCCTTTGTGCTTTGCTTCCTTTTGGCGGAAGTAGAAGCAAAAAAAAAATTAGACCCAGAACTTTGCAAAGTTCCACGTCTGAATTTGGTTCTGATACCACTCCCATTGGTTTGTCTTGTGTTTTTTCCTCGTTTTGTGTCCCGTTCGAGATGGGCTTCGCTTCGGTCTCACTTCCTTTTTTTCTTTCATTGTCATTTTCCTTGTGTTGGTTTTCTTTCCCTTTGTTGGGAGAAAAACTAGAATAGAATCCAAACCTAGAACTTTGTAAAAGTTCTATGCTCGGTTTTGGTTCAGATCCCACCCTCGTTCCTTTGTTTCCTTTCCCTACCGTGGGACCAAAGACAGATCTAGAATGGAATGTGGAACTTGGAATAAGTTCCTGGTTCTATCTTCACTCCACTTCTGCTCCCGCTTTACCTCTGATGTTCACAGTGGTTGTGTACTCTCCTTCGCTCTGATTACGTGCCTGACCAACCACATTAATTGTAGCCTCATCACACGCGTGAAATGGTTTTTTAAACCTTAATGAAGGTTATTTGGCTCATTACAATTATCTAAAGTGTCTTAACGAGCTAAAGCCCAAACAACTTGAAGAGGAGCACGATTTGGTCGTGGGCGAGAGTTTTGTGAGTGAATTGTTGTCGATTTTCAACCCAAACTAGTTGCATTTTGAGGTACGTAGGGTTTCTTTCATTCTCTTTTTATGTTTTCCCATTTTTTTGCTCAGTCTTTTCTTCGTGCATTCATAGGGATTTTCCCGTGGATCTTCGTGTGCTTTTGTTCGTGTTTTGTTTATCTTTTTGTCTTGTTTGGGTTTTTCTTCTGCTTTTCCATTTGTCTTTTGCTTCCCCTCATTCGTTCTCATTGTTCTATTGTCATTTTCTATGTTCTTAGTGGAGGTTCTGTTCCACAGTGCCCTAGTTTCGATTAGGGCTTCGTTTTAAAGGGTTCTAGATGCTTGAAATTGTTTTAATCTTTCTCTAGACCATTCTGATCTTACGTCTTGGTTGGTCTTGTGAATTTGATTAGGGGATTATGATGCCCTAGTTTTCATTTAGGTCGATGGGTCGTACAAACTAGGGTTTGTATGTCACCCTTTTGCATAAATACCTTAACCCGCTTGATCCCGGTTTTGTTTGTCTAGGCAGAGTCAAACTTAAATTCTGCCTCCCCTCGCCTTCTTTTAACCTAGGTCCAAACTGATGTGGGCATGCAGGGAGAATCCACTTAGCCTTGGTAATCTATAGAGGAACCAGAGCTAGAAACGAAATCATCTAATGAACATTCATGTAGGAGTTCGGTTCTAGAAATGATTCTGCCTCTAATGGGTTCCAATTCTGATCTCGCCAGCCTAGCAGGACTAGATCATCAAATGATATGAAGTATTGGAACTTTGGCAGTTCCAGTTTCTATCCTTATCCATGTTTCAGTTTCGCCTGATTTATTTTTTTTCACCTCTTTGGTTCCTAATCTTCTCCTGGTTCCAATCCCAATCCCATTCTTGCCTTGTTGGATTCTTTCTTGTTTTGATTGTCTTGGGCTCTTGGGTTTGTTTTCTCCCTTGAGTTTTCTTTTGTTCTCTTCCCCTTTGTGCTTCGCTTCCTTTTGGTGGAAGCAGAAGAGAAACAAAAATTGGACCCAGAACTTTGCAAAGTTCCATGTCTGAATTTGGTTCTGATACCACTCCCATTGGTTTGTCTTGTGTTTTGTCCTCGTTTTGTGTCCCGTTCAAGATGGGCTTCGCTCTGGTCTCGCTTCCTTTTTTTCTTTCATTGTCATTTTCCTTGTGTTGGTTTTCTTTCCCTTTGTTGGGAGAAAAACTAGAATAGAATCCAAACCTAGAACTTTGCAAAAATTCTAGGCTTGGTTTTGGTTTAGATCCCACCCTCGTTCCTTTGTTTCCTTTCCCTACCATGGGACCAGAGACGGATCTAGAATGGAATGTGGAACTTTGACAAAGTTCTTGGTTCTATCTTCACTCCACTTCTGCTCCCGCTTTACCTCTAATGTTCACGGTGGTTGTGTACTCGCCTTCGCTCTAATTATGTGCCTGACCAACTGCATTAATTGTAGCCTCATCACACGTGTGAAATGGTTTTTTAAACCTTAATGAAGGTTATTTGGCTCATTACAATTATCTATAGTGTCTTAACGAGCTAGAGCCCAAACAACTTGAAGAGGAGCACGATTTGGTCATGGGCGAGACTTTTGTGAGTGGATTGTTGTCGATTTTCAACCCAAACTGGTTGCATTTTGAGGTAGGTAGGGTTTCTTTCGTTCCCTTTTTGTGTTTTCCCATTTTGTTGCTCGGTCTTTTCTTCATGCATTCATAGGGCTTTTCCCGTGGATCTTCGTGTGCTTTTGTTCATGTTTTGTTTATCTTTTTGTCTTGTTTGGGTTTTTCTTCTGCTTTTCCATTTGTCTTTTGCTTCCCCTCATTCGTTCTCATTGGTCTATTGTCATTTTCTATGTTCTTAGTGGAGGTTCTATTCCACAGTGCCCTAGTTTAGATTAGGGATTCATTTTAAAGGGTTCTAGATGCTTGAAGTTGTTTTAAACTTTCTCTAGACCATTATGATCTTACGTCTTGGTTGGTCTTGCAAATTTGATTAGGGGATTATGATGCCCTAGGTTTCATTTAGGTCGACGGGTCGTACAAACTAGGGTTTGTATGTCACCCTTTTGCATAAATACCTTAACTCGCTCAATCCCAATTTTGTTTGTCTAGGCGGAGCCAAACTTAAATTCTGCCTCCCCTCGGCCTTCTTTTAACTTGGGTCCAAACTGATGTGGGCATGCAAGGATAATCTACTTAGCCTTGGTAATCTATAGTGGAACCGGAGCTAGAAACGAACTTTTCCAATGAACATTCACTTAGGAGTTCGGTTTCGGAAATGATTCTGCCTCCGATGGGTTCCAATTCTGATCTCGCCAACCTAGCGAGACCAAATCATCAAATGATACGAAGTATTGGAACTTTGGAAGTTCCAGTTTCTATCATTATCCATGTTCTAGTTTCGCTTGATTTATTTTGTTTCACCTCTTTGGTTCCTGATCTTCTCCTGGTTCTGATCCCGGTCCCATTCTTTCCTTGTTGGCTTCTTTGTTGTTTTGATTGTCTTGGGCTCTTGGGTTTGTTTTCTCCCTTGAGTTTTATTTTGTTTTCTTCCCCTTTGTGCTTCGCTTCCTTTTGGCGGAAGCAGAAGTGAAACAAAAATTGGACCCAAAACTTTGCAAAGTTCCACATCCAAATTTGGTTCTGATACCACTCCCATTGGTTTGTCTTGTGTTTTGTCCTCATTTTGTGTCCTGTTCGAGATGGGCTTCGCTCTAGTCTCACTTCCTTTTTTTCTTTCATTGTCATTTTCCTTGTGTTGGTTTTCTTTCCCTTTGTTGGGAGAAAAACTAGAATAGAATCCAAACCTAGAACTTTGCAAAAGTTCTAGGCTTGGTTTTGGTTCAGATCCCACCCTCGTTCCTTTGTTTCCTTTCCCTACCGTGGGACTGGAGACGGATCTAGAATGGAATGTGGAACTTTGACAAAGTTCCTAGTTCTATCTTCACTCCACTTCTACTCTCGCTTTACCTCTGATGTTCACAGTGGTCTTGTACTCGCCTTCGCTCTGATTACGTGCCCGACCAACCGCATTAATTGTAGCCTCGTCACACACGTGAAATGGTTTTTTAAACATTATTGATGGTTATTTGGATCATTACAATTATCTAAAGTGTCTTAACGAGCTAGAGCCCAAACAAATTGGAGAGGAGCACGATTTGGTCACGGGCGAGAGTTTTGTGAGTGGATTGTTGTTGATTTTCAACCCAAACTGGTTGTATTTTGAGGTAGGTAGGGTTTCTTTCATTCTCTTTTTATGTTTTCCCATTTTGTTGCTCGGTCTTTTCTTCGCGTATTCATAGGGCTTTTCCCGTGGATCTTCGTGTGCTTTTGTTCATGTTTTGTTTATCTTTTTGTCTTGTTTGGGTTTATCTTCTGCTTTTCCATTTGTCTTTTGCTTCCCCTTGTTTGTTCTCATTGTTCTATTGTCATTTTCTACATTCTTAGTGGAGGTTATGTTCCACAGTGCCCTAGTTTCAATTAGGGCTTCGTTTTAAAGGGTTCTAGATGCTTGAAGTTGTTTTAATCTTTCTCTAGACCATTCTAATCTTATGTCTTGGTTGGTCTTGCGAATTTGATTAGGGGATTATGATGTCCTAGTTTTCATTTAGGTCGACAGGTCGTACAAACTACGGTTTGTATGTCACCCTTTTTGCATAAATACCTTAACTCGCTTGATCCCGGTTTTGTTTGTCTAGGCGGAGTCAAACTTAAATTCTGCCTCCCCTCACCTTCTTTTAACCTGGGTCCAAACTGATGTGGGCATGCAGGGAGAATCCACTTAGCCTTGGTAATCTATAGTGGAACTAGAGCTAGAAACAAACTCATCCAATGAACATTCACGTAGGAGTCCGGTTCCAGAAATGATTCTGCCTCCAATGGGTTCCAATTTCGATCCTGCCAGCCTAGCGGGACCAGATCATCAAATGATATGAAGTATTTGAACTTTGGCAGTTCCAGTTTCTATCCTTATCCCTGTTCTAGTTTCGCTTGATTTATTTTGTTTCACCTCTTTGGTTCCTGATCTTCTCCTGGTTCTGATCCCAGTCGCATGCTTGCCTTGTTGGCTTCTTTGTTGTTTTGATTGTCTTGGGCTCTTGGGTTTGTTTTCTCCCTTGAGTTTTCTTTTGTTTTCTTCCCCTTTGTGCTTTGCTTCCTTTTGGTAGAAGCAAAAGCGAAACAAAAATTGGACCTAGAACTTTGCAAAGTTCCACGTCTGAATTTGGTTACGATACCACTCCCATTGGTTTGTCTTGTGTTTTGTCCTCATTTTGAAACCCATTCGAAATGGGCTTCGCTCTGGTCTTGCTTCCTTTTTTTCTTTCATTGTCATTTTCCTTGTGTTGGTTTTCTTTCCCTTTGTTGGGAGAAAAACTAGAATAGAATCCAAACCTAGAACTTTGCAAAAGTTCTAGGCTCGATTTTGGTTCAGATCCCACCCTCGTTCCTTTGTTTCCTTTCCCTACTGTGGGACCGGAGACGGATCTAGAATGGAATGTGGAACTTTGACAAAGTTCTTGGTTCTATCTTCACTCCACTTCTGCTCCCACTTTACCTCTAATGTTCATGATGGTTGTGTACTCGCCTTCGCTCTGATTATGTGCCCGACCAACCGCATTAATTGTAGCCTTGTCACACGTGTGAAATGGTTTTTTAAACCTTAATGAAGGTTATTTGGCTCATACAATTATCTAAAGTGTCTTAATGAGCTAGAGCCCAAACAACTTGAAGAGGAGCACGATTTGGTCGTGGGCAAGAGTTTTGTGAGTGGATTGTTGTCAATTTTCAACCCAAACTAGTTGCATTTTGAGGTAGGTAGGGTTTCTTTCATTCTCTTTTTGTGTTTTCCCATTTTGTTGCTCAGTCTTTTCTTCGCACATTCATAAGGCTTTTCCCGTGGATCTTCTTGTGCTTTTGTTCGTGTTTTGTTTATCTTTTTGTCTTGTTTGGGTTTTTCTTCTGCTTTTCCATTTGTCTTTTGCTTCCTCTCACTCATTCTCATTCGTCTATTGTCATTTTCTACATTCTTAGTGGAGGTTCTATTCCACAGTGCCCTAGTTTCGATTAGGGCTTCGTTTTAAAGGGTTCTAGATGCTTGAAGTTGTTTTAATCTTTCTCTAGACCATTTTGATCTTACGTCTTGGTTGGTCTTGCAAATTTGATTAGGGGATTATGATGCCCTAGTTTTCATTTATGTCAACGGGCTTTACAAACTAGGGTTTGTATGTCACCCTTTTGCATAAATACCTTAACTCGCTCGATCTCGGTTTTGTTTGTCTAGGCGAAGTCAAACTTAAATTATGCCTCCCCTCGCCTTCTTTTAACCTGGGTCCAAACTGATGTGGGCATGCAGGGAGAATCCACTTAGCCTTGGTAATCTATAGTGGAACCGGAGCTAGAAAAAAAATAATCCAATGAACATTCACGTAGGAGTCTGGTTCCAGAAATGATTCCGCCTCCGATGGGTTCCAATTCTGATCCCACCAGCCTAGCAGGACCAGATCATCAAATGATACGAAGTATTGGAACTTTGGAAGTTCTAGTTTCTATCCTTATCCCTGTTCCAGTTTCGCTTGATTTATTTTGTTTCACCTCTTTGGTTCCTGATCCTCTCCTGGTCCCACTCTCGACAAGTTTTAAATTTTAATAAGTTTGAAGGGCTACCTAGGGAAGAATAGAGAAGTATGAAAGGTAACATTTGTATGATGATTCCCATGCCTTATGTTTCTCTAATCTAGGGTTGTAAGTGCAAGAATAAATGATGTCAGGAGCATTTGAGGAAGTTTCACTAAAGGAAGGACAAGCCGCAAAAAGTTCAAAAGGAGTGAAACCAAAGAAGATAAAGGTGGAGCAACTGCCTTATACTATGAGATATAAACACTAGGATGCCACTTCTATAGCTAGCAAGATGGATTCAAAATGGGCTAACATTACTATAACAATAATTTTAGCACCCTAATCCTTGCTAGCACTTCTTTGGATTTTCACCTAAAAGGAGAAACAAGGGCCAAAATGAGCAATTGTCACACTCAAAGTCAATGCAATATGGATGGAATATGAATGAAGTATTTCAATGAAATTATCTAAATTTAATACACTAAAAAATTAAATGAGTTACGAATGCAAAACCTAAGAAATGTAACTTGTTTGGAAACACCTTGTGATATGCAAAAAACACCTAAAAATGAATGCAAATTGCAACAGAAATGGATGAAACTGAAAGTGTGCACCTGAGATCTTGATGAAGACTGGAAATGAATTCTGGAATGCTTTTGATCTTGATTTTTAGGCTTGGTGTGACTCATTCACCATTCTGGATGAATCAGTCCCAGTTCTAGAAAATTGAACCAAAGCCCGTTTCAGACAAATGGGTATCCAAAACCGTAGAAAACCAAAATCAGGCCTAGCAGTGGGACTCATTCACTACCCATGGAAAATGAGTCCACTTTTGAATTTCTGAAAATCCAAAAGTGGAAACTAAAGTCTTTGATCTGCTCTTCGACTCCTGACAGGTGTCCACCTCTGAAAGTCTGATTTTTGAACTTGAAAGTGACTTTTTTTCAATATTTTGCCTTGGTCAATAGGAAGGTGTCTTCAACAACTTTACTTGAATTGATCTTCAATGATTTCCAAATCTTCAAGATGCCTAAATCTGCAAACACACAAGACAAGAGAGAGAAATGTTCAATGTTAGGGCATGGGGGTTTGCCTTGGTCAAACCCCTTTGTAGGTAATTAAACCAAAATGATGAAGGAATGTAATGAAGCATGCAATAATGGAGTTATTACCTTTCCATGAATATTGATCTTGAATGTCTGCAACAAAACATGAATAATCTGCCCTTGAATTTCCTTGAAAGTTATCTTGATGACTTGGAATGTAAAAACCCTAACTTGCTTGAATTGAGATAGAAGATAAATGATGAATGAATGATAGGAAATGTGTGAAGGAGTTATGATATGTAAATTAGGGTTTAGAGACTTGATTTTATAGGAAATTCTCCTAATTTTCCCGTAAAGTGGATCCCCGGGGCTGACATGAAGAAAAATAAAAATTTAATTCCAAAATTTCTCACTCAAAAGTCAAAAATTGCCCAAATGGGACTCATTCGCCACCTTGGGTGAATCAGTCCCACCTGGTAGGGACTCATTCACTACAGATGACAAATTAGTCCTAGAGGGACCCATTTGCCAGCTGGGTTGTTGGGGAATGAGGAAATCAGGTTTATATGGTGACTTTGTTGAGTATTTCATCAAATTATGCCTCGACATGCACAATATGGGGTAATAGGGACCTATTAATGATGATGCAAAGGTCAATTAGGCCTTGGGACACAAAAATCAATGTGAAAGTGTGATTAAATACAATTTACAACACTAAAATTAGGTCTGCATATCCTAGAAAGGCACAACATCTAATGTGAATGTGTAAGACACATTACAACACTAGATTAACATTAAGTTTGTTTTACAAGCCTTCTAGATTGATGTGATAATGTAATTAGATACATTTTATAATGTTGAATTAAGGGAAGATGGGTTCATTAAGTCTAGAAAAGTGTGAAAGTCTTTTACAACACTTTACAACACCTTTACAAGACATTGTTAGATGCATTTTGTTATCACGGAATCTAGCAGCGCTCGTTCCACGGATAACCCCCCTACGAAACTTGACCATTTCCTAGGATTCGTGAAGTTCAAGTACGCATAACGAGGTAATTTTTGAGCCACCTCAAAATGCGTTCCCAAGTCTCGAATATTCAATTCGAGCTTTCCCCCTTGTTCGCCTCGCAAAGACCTTCGAAACAAGATCTTTCATGACGTTTCACTGTTCATACTTTGCAAATTGCAAAAAATGCAGTGGCATTGAAAAAGTGCGCTCCTGCCCTTGAAGCAAATTTGACTAAGTCTGGAAATGCAAGGGCGCTAAAATTTAGCGCCCCTGCATGCAGTGAAATTCCAAAAAATGCAAGGGTGCTGAATTTTAGCGCCATTACATTTTTCTTCAATACTTAAACTTTTTTCATGCTTCTGGCACGTTTCTTCATGTTTTCGCGTTTTTCGTCAATCGTGCCACTTTTCGTGCCTAAATTTATTGCACGACTTGAGTTAGGTTTTTAATCCTCATTTTAAATTAAGTGAATGAGTTCGCCATTTTATTGTTTACATTTCATTTTATCTTCTTTTCCTCTTGCTAATGCGAGTTTACCTCTCAACTGCAATTCGCGTTTTGGAGATTTTCGCCATTCACCTCTTCAGCAAGCTTTGAGTTTTGCTCGGGTAGGTTTTTCATTTGGCTTCATTCTTTTCATTTGTAATGTATTCATTGTTAACATACACGTTTTTTCTTTTCAACGCATTATGTTTTCCATTCGCATTTTTCTTTCCATTCGCGTTTTGTTCTAACCTTTCGCATTTTTGTTTCTATTTCTTCTGTTTCTCTTCACGTTTTTCTTTCCTCCATTCCCATTTTCTTACCCTACGCATTCTTTTCTTCTCTACATGTAGTTTTCTTCATCCCTATTCTTCATTTTCGTTTCTTTGTTTCCCTAAGTGTTTCTTCCCTATTTCTCTTCACGTTTCTTTCCTCATTCTGCTCTGTGTGCAATGTCCCTTGAGAACTTATATCTACCCGACATGTTTGTGTTGAAATATCTTTATCTCAGAAGCTCTTCATTCATTTTGGTAAACATTGAAAAGATCCATCATTGTGAAAGAGAATTCCTTTGACTGCGTATGTAATAGGATGAAGACAATTTCAAAAGTTTTCATTGCTATAAACATTACATTTGCTAAGCTCAAGCGCCTTCGCCATTCCTTCTTGCATCTACATTTTCAAAAATTGCCAAAATTTGCAAAAGCGCTAAATTTCAGCGCTGTGACATTTTAACAATGTCAAAAATTACCTAACACTGGAAAAGTGTAAGGGCACTAAAATTTAGTGCCCTTACACCAAAAGCAATTTTTCCCAAAATGTAAGGGCGCTGAATTTTAGCGCCCTTACACTTTTTTCAAGCTTTTCCCAGACCTTCCCAAATGAACTTCATTTTTGACCAGTCCACTCCTGAGCCTCATTTTTCCGCATTTGTGCATTGTTTTGCATGCCTCGCCATCCGCTTCATGAATTCCTATCCTCGTGCTCATTTCGCACTTACCCATGTTTCCTAACAATTGGTGTTTGTTCTGGCTAGACGGATTACAGTCTACTCTCAGAGATCGTCAAGTCAAGAGTGATCAGAGTTCCAGTTCTTTTTGATGACTGCTACGAAGCCTCCTTCTTCTTCGAAAGCAAAAAGCAAGATGAAGTAAAAATATCAAGGCATCTATCCGCCAACTATGGTGCTTTCAAAAGTTGAAGAGATAAAAGATACAGAAGTTGGCCACCAAGACTTGGTTGACTTCGCAAAGTTGACAGAGACGAAGCCCCTCCTTGATTCAATGAGAGCAATCGTACATAGCAATCTCCACTTGGTGGTGATGTTCCCTACAGCTGCGCACAATACTGAGTTTGTTCTTCAAGTGGCCTCTCATTACATCCGAGAAAGCAGAAGTGTGATCGACTCTTCCGGGCATGAGATTCTGAGACTCGACCCTGACTTCTTTGATATTGTCTTCAAGGTCCCTCATATGGACAAATATATTGACATCTCTATATCAAAAGCACAAGAGATCTTTGATGTTGATCCCAATAAAGCCAAACAGTTGATAAATACTCAATGGCTCAAGAAGCCTAGATCGTCTGTTTCTAGATGGCTGAAAGGACTCCTGAGAAGTGACTTCAAAGACGACGTCAAGGATATGATCACATTTCTGAGCAGAGTGAAGGGCTTTCCTAAATCATCCACTTTTCACGACTGGATGTATGAGTACATCAGGATCATAAGAAGGTAGAAGGTGCATATTGACTGGGGTAAACAAATCAGTGATGAGATGCACGAGCAGTTGATTAATGCTCCTTCTACATTGAATTTCTACATGACTTCTTACCTGGTGTACACAGCAGCTGTGATGAGACAATTCCCAGGTCTATCTACAAAAGGGAATCGAATGATGGTGCATGTGTACAGATATTTCTATCAGTTGGAGCTGAAGGAGAGCTTTCATCATTTCAGACGGGTTATTGATGCTTTCTTTGCGCCTTTACTCTTCAACTTTGATCCAGCTTTGGAAAGAAGAAGAGTATCTGATGAGGCTTATAAGGTGGTAAGTAAAGTTGGATGTATTTTTCTCCAATTCCCAACGTTTACTTACTTGAGAGTAGGTTATTACACCGGTTGTCCCTACATGCTACCACGTTATCCTTCAGATAAGTGGGTTCTCATGGAAACATGCAGACAGCTGATGTCAGTGCAGAAATAATGAAGAAGCAACCACAAGCGTGGATTCAAGTTTCCACTGACCATCAGCAGATATACTATCCAAACTACACAAAAGGCTAAGTCTGTCTATGCTAAGATGCAGATCATGACCATCAAAACCACCATGTTGGCCAAGCTCACCACAGAGCTTGATAAAGAAAAGAGCGTACTTTCCCAGGAGTGCAGAGACATGGAAAAATGCCTATTGTCATGGTCGGAAATGAAACAGGTAAAGCTCAGCAAATTGGTGGAGGTAGGGGTAATTCCCGACAAAGAAAATTTTGTAGAGGTAAAAGAATCACTAAAACACAGGATTCAAGTGGTTCAATCTCTCATAGAAGATCTTCACCAAGTACAGGAAGATGTCGACGGGCATCGCACCATTCTTGAAAAAAGTATCAGAGAGTTGCCTGGTCAACTTCTTGAGGACAATCGTATCTTCCTACCGGCCACAGAAATATCCCTGATCTTCAAGGAAGCCATCACGAATTTGATTGACAGTTCAGACTTCTTAGAAGCTTCGCTGAACATCATTTGTGATACAAGGCTCACATTGGACAACTTGAAGACGCATCTTGAGAGGTGCAAAAAGGTTCACTCATCTGCCATGAGATCGATCACGAGAATTCACACCATTGTGGATTACACCGTTGGTCAGAGAAGTTCGTGCAGGAGACTAGGAGGAAATTTGAAGACTTCCACGATGCAAAGAGACGTGAAGCGGCCCCCTATTCTCCAGTGTTAGACATTTCCGGTGCATCCCATTATGCATCTTGTAAATATTTCTCGACATTTTCGAATGTCATTTTGTAAATTGTAATTACACCAAGTCCAAAGATGTAATATTTTCAAAACAAATTACACTTTGACTTTGGTCAAAGTTAGGTGAGATCTCCTAAAATCGCTCACCTAACTCTCCCTGATTTTCTCAATCTCTTTCCTTATTTTGCTCATCCCTCTTTCTATATAATGTGAGGGATTTTTCATTGTAAATTATCTTTTAGCCTTTTGCAATGAAGTGCTGCCCTTTTGTAAGAAAATTTGTGAAACTTTGCGTTCATGCTTTGTGAATGAGATTCGATCAATAAAGAAAAGGATTGCAAGCCAAACTTTGCGTTGGATTCGATACTTTTGTGAGTTGATCTGATTTGGTAGTGATTAGTTCGAGGAATTTGAAAGACTCTAAGTAGTTGATGTAAACTTTGTGTTACATTTGTTATTTAGATTGCATTGTATTTCTTTTATCATTGGTTGAATGATCTATAAGACTTTGTGCTTATAATCATTCATGCTCTTGCATGTTCTTGTTGAATAATCTACAAGACTTTGTGCTTGTAATTATTCATACTCTTGGATACTTTGTCGAAAGATCTACAAGACTTTGTGCTTGTAATCGTTCGTGCTCATTGATACTTTTGTTGGATGATCTACAAGACTTTGTGCTTGTAATCGTTCATGTTCGAAGAATTGTTGCGTCTAAGAAGACTTTGTGCTTCTAACGTACCAAACGGTACGTTTACACAGATCCAACATTGATAAAGCTACGGAACGACTTTGTGCCTTTGTGAGCTTTCCCTTTTTAATTTATTTGTTTGTTGTTAATTACTTCTGGTATCTCTACGCTTCGCTTTGACGAGATAGAGATATTGGCATTACTGCTAGTTGTTCGTTTCAAGTTATCAAGAATTTGGAACTTCCAACACGTGAAGCATTGTAAACATCTTCTCTGAAAAAGAGAGAGAAGGATGAATGTAACACACCCCCCCCACTCCGTGAATTTCGTGTACATTTTGTAATTACTTGTGTGATTTACTATTGTTTCTCTTAGCAGTAAGAAGGGTGCCTCCCCTTTCCGAGAGGAGAGATTCACATCTCACATAGTTGTGGCTGAAGTCCAAGTTGTGTAATCTATCGAAAGCTGATTACATAATTTTCACCCAACAGTTTTTTGGCAACTCTACTGGGGAACCTACATACGCAATCTGAGCCTCGCGCTTCAGATTGAAGTAGATAAGTTTCCTTTTTCTTGCTGTTCTTTTGTATATTGTTAACTCTGTAACACCCTTTGTATTTAGATCTACATTCTGGCGGATCGAATATATACAAGAGGATTGAGGGCTCAAGGAATAACAGATCCACTCTTTGAAGAGTTGTTGCAATGTGACTTTCCATTTACTCTTCCACGAGCAATTTCACCACTGCAGTGGGCTATAAGCTTCCCTCCACGTAGCCAAAGATCTTCGATCCCAAGTGTTTGGTCAGTTTATCGCAGACGTCCTGTTCAAGCATCTGTTGTGCAACCAGTCATGGCCGCACCACCTGCAGGACCGTGGGGAAATTCTTTTGGTCCCCTCTGTTTGACTCCACCTTTACACGAACTTCCTCGTGTATCCAGGAAGAATCTTCCAAAATTTCAAGGTGATGGAAAACAATACCCCGATGAGCACATATCCGCATTCTACATAGTATGCGGCGTTCTTGGCATTGAGCACGAAGATGTTTCTGTAAGGTTGTTCATTGAATCCCTTCAAGGGATTGTAGCCGAATGGTTCTTGACTCTTCCCAATGCTTCCGTCACCAATTGGGCCACTCTTCGCACTAAATTTGAAGAAAGGTTTAAGCCTGCTAAATATTCGCATGCTCTATTGGCGCAACTCACCACCATGTGTAAAGAAGCTCACGATCCTATGCGCGAGTTTGTGGCGAAGTTCAATAAGTTGGTGACACGGATCCCCAATGATGCAAGACCAATGGATCATAACTTGAAATGCTTCTTCATCAACACCCAATTACCTAAGGTAAGTTTCTACTTGCGTAGGGAAAATCTGGTTAACGTTGCAGCAGCCCAGCAATTGGCTACCAGTCTGGAGGACGACATGATCCTTGCTGGAGAAATCAGGATGGGGACTAATGGAAATAAAAGGATGCAAGCCTCAGGATCTTCAGCATCCAATGCTAGTACCTCCACTGCCAGCTCAAATTTCACAGATCCCATGGTCCAAAGGTTGGCAAATGAAGTTCTGTCTCTTAAGAAGCAAGTGTCGAACAACAACAATGGTAACAACTACAAAGACTTCCCTAGGAGGACTTTTCCTAACTATGCTGGCAATAAAAATTAGAATCGTCTCCCAGCACCTCCAGGACGACTTGCTCTTGAAGCCCCGCCTGTTAACAATGCCGCTGGGTACTATGAGACTGAACAAGATGATTATGCTCAACCCGAATATCCTGAAGAAGAAAATGTCGATCTCTTCCAAGAAGAAGAAACTGAATCGGCTGGCAACTCCAAGATCAGCTATTTGCAAATGATGGGAGAAGAAGAAGAAGAAGACGACTTGGTGACTGACACTTACGCTATTTTTACGTGGCATCAACAAAGTGAACTTGACAAAGCTCAAGCTGCTACTGTCCTAGAAAAAGAAAATCCGCCCATAATGATTGCCAAAAGAGGATCTCCCCTCCCTTGGCAACCTAAGAAAGCAGCAAATCCACAAGTAAGTGCACCCCGTTCTTCTTCGTCAACTCCCATTGTTCCTAAAGCTAATCCTCCCGTTCCAAAGACCATTGTGCCTTTTGTGAAACCAATCAGTGAAGTTATGACTTCCAACCTACAAAGTTCTTTCCAGGCTTTCGACATCATTGACCATGCCAAGAAAACCAAGGTTCAAATGTCCGAGGCTGAATACCTCAAAGCCAACCCCGACCAATTTGGCAGGCTTGTCAAGTTCGTAAATGATAAAAAGATCTCCCCAAGTCGGGATACTCCTCTTGACATCCCAGTTGCTCCTAAACCCAAAGTATCACAGAGTAACCTCGTATCTAACCCTCCAACTACTTCTGGACGCATTGATCTATTTTTCATCTCCCTACTTGTAAATGGTTTCAAGCTGAGTAACTGTGTCATAGACTCTGGTGCGTCTAACAATGTAATGCCCGCCAAGGTAGCTACTGCGTTAGGCCTTGAAATGACCAAAACCTTCAGCTGTTGCTTTTCCATGGAGAATAAGCAAGTGCCATTGATTGGTCAAATCAAAGATTCCCAATATGCATTCGCCGCATACCCGGAGAAGAAGATAAAGATGACGGTCCTCGTGGCCGATGTACCAGCTTCCTACGGTATCCTCCTCGGACGCAATTTCTGCAAAGATGTTGGAGGAGAACTAAGTATGGATATGTCTGAAGCAAGAATACCAGTAAAAGGTGTGATGCAAAAGCTGATTCCTGAAAAAGAATCAAAATTTTCCGTTGTTGAGTCAGATGATCCCAGAGCTCAGATTTTGTTCGAGTCATCAGGCATGGGAACTTACTACCTACAGACAAATGAGGTAGGAGAATCCTCAACTCCAAATGAGTTAGAAAAAGATGATATTTCTTCAACTTCAGATGAAACGTCATCAGGAGATTTGTCCGTCTCCGACCATGAATCTTCGTCAGAGGATGAAGTTTTGGACTTCGACACTGTTCCAGTTGGTGATTCCAACGGTGTCTGGCTGCTCGAGTTTGATGGTAGCTTCTCTTTGACCGATTCTAGAGCACGAATGGTTTTCATTTCGCCATCAGGAAATTTTTTCCCTTTCTCCTTCAAGCTGCAGTTTGATAACACCAATAACACCGCCAAGTACGAAGCCCTATTACTGGGAATGCAAGTTGCATTGAAGAAAGGTATAAAAAATCTTCATGCGCAAGGTGATGCCGAGTTGATAGTATGTCAAGTAAGAAATATCTATCAAATAAAGAACGAGAGACTCAGGCATTATCGTAATCTAGTATGGGATTCCATTGAGGAATTCGAGGCTTTTGATATCTCCGTTGTTCCAAGAGAATACAATACTAGAGCTGATTCCCTTGCGATCTCTGCCTCGCTCTTGGTACCACACAAAGACTTTCAAGGTTCTACCTACACCATAGAGTTGGTTTTCTGCCCAAGTGTACCTGACAATTTAGAAAATTGGCAGATTTTCAACGACGACCATCAAATTATCGCCTTTCTTGAGAAAGCAGAGAATTTTGATGAGTTGTACTTTGAGGGCAGTGATTCTCCACTTCGAGAATCCGTGTCCGATCTAGATCCTGTTACAGGCGAGGAATATCTACAAATCAAAGGGAATAAGATTCCTAAAGGATTGGTATCCTTGGAAAAGATTTTTGATAAGCATGATCGCCACGTAAAGAAACAACTCTCAGATTCTAACTCCTCTAATGAGGTTGAACAGATAAATTTGGGAACTGAAGCCGATCCTAAGATGGTCAACATTGGCAAATGCTGCACGGCTGAAGAAAGTAGACAGTTTGCTCAGCTACTGTAGGAGTACATTGACATCTTGGCGTATTCATATGATGATCTAAAGTCATTTCGGCCCAAGGAAGTGCAACATGACATTCCTCTCAAGGTTGATGCTTTACCTTACAAACAAAAGTAGAGGCAGTACAATCCCAAGATCTCTGGAACGATTTTGGCTGAAGTTCAAAAGATGTTGAATGTGCGGATAATTTTCCCTATCCATCATTCGACATGGATAGCCAATATCGTTCCCGTTCGTAAGAAGAATGGCGAAATCCGCATTTGTGTAGATTTCAGAAATCTAAATCAATTGTCTCTCAAAGACAATTACCCACTTCCAGTGATGGATCAAGTTCTACAAAATGTAACTGGATCCGAGATGCTCTCCATGCTAGACGGATTTTCTGGTTACAATCAAATTGAAGTGAATTCAAGCGATCAACACAAAACCGCTTTCACAATGCCTTGGGGAACCTTTGCGTATCGTAGGATTCCGTTTGGTTTGATCAACGCCGGCGCTACATTCCAACGTGCCATGGATCTTGCTTTCTGTGACGTAATGGGTAAGTTCATTGTGGTGTACCTTGATGATCTTACGGTGTTCTCTAAGCAATGCCATGAGCATTTCTATCATTTGAGGCAAACTCTAGAGAGATTCCGTCAGCACGGCATTTCCCTCAATCCCAAAAATTCAACTTTTGGGGTGACAGAAGGTAAACTTCTTGGTCACGTAGTATCTGCTAAAGGAATCAAGATTGACTCAGAAAGAGTCAATGGAATCAAGTCCCTTGCTTTGCCATCAAGCAAGAAAGCCATTCATTCCTTTTTTGGCAAGGTAAACTTCTTAAGGAGGTTTCTTCCAGACTTTGCTGAAAAGACCCGTCACATTGTGAACATGATGAAGGGTAACGCCATGTTTCATTGGACGGTAGAAGGCAAAGCAGCGTTTGATGACATCAAGGAGGCCATTGCTCATGCGCCTGTATTGGTTTGCCCTAACTACACCAAAGATTTTGTGATGTACAGTTATGCTTCCGAGCATACGCTATCAGCAATCTTGGTGCAGGAAAATGATGAGGGTTTTGAATCCCCCATTGCATTCATGAGCTGCCCTCTAAATAATTATGAGTTGAAATATTCTCAAATGGAAAAGCACTCTTTTGTAGTTGTAAAATCCGTTAAGCATTTCTGGTTCTACATTCTGGGAAGTCATGTCAAAGTTCTTGTTCTAGATTCGACTGTCAAGTCTATCCTCACACAATAGGAATTTGGAACGAAAAGAGGGAACTGGATTGCCAAGATTCAAGAATATGATCTGGAGATAAAACCTACTAAGCTGATACGTGGACGTGGTCTTTGTCAGCTCATTGCAGAAAACAATCCAGATGAGGAAATTTCAGAGAATGAGGAGGTCTCAGATGAAGAGGTCGATCCCAGTACACTTCCTATGGTACTATTCGTTAGCACCACTAATGAATGGTTTTCCAACATAGCTCACTTCCTGACATACGGAGAATTTCCTAATCACTTAACTCCGAAAGAAAAAAGGACCGTCAAGCTAAAGTCAGCTAGTTTCATCTTGTGGGATAGCGGCTTGTATAAGCGTGCGATGGATGGAACATTTCTCAGGTGTGTTGATAAAGAGCAACAGCAAAAGTTGCTGAAATCTTACCATGATTTGGCATGTGGTGGGCATTTCTCAGCGCCAGTAACCACTCACAAAATCCTGAGAGCAAAGTATTACTGGCCTACACTCTTTTAGGACACGTACTCTTGGGTGCGTAAGTGTGAATTGTGCCAACAATTTGTTGGCCGTCCAAAATTGGCATCTTTGCCGTTAAAACCTGTCTTGATTGATGAACCTTTCCAACAATGGGGTATTGATTTCATAGGTGCAGTGAATCCATCGTCAAGTGTTGTACATGTCTATGTTTTGACGGCTACAGACTATTTCACCAAATGGGTGGAAGCAATACCTACCAAGCGTGCTACTTCAGAAGTAGTGTGCAATTTCTTAAAAGAAAATATTATTTCTAGGTTCGGTGTGCCGAACAAGATTGTTGCGGACAACGCTTCTACTTTCTCATCGAGTGAGATCACGGAGTTTTGTTTCGAGCATGGTATAACTTTGTCACATTCTTCCGACTATTATCCGCAGGGTAATGGTCAAGCAGAATCTAGTAACAAGAATCTGGTAACTATAATCTGCAAGCTGGTGGACGAGAATCAACGTTTGTGGCACAAGGCTTTGTTTGATGCTTTGTGGGCAGACAGAATAACTCCGAAGTGAGCAATCGGCATGTCTCCTTTTCAGCTCTTGTACGGATTGAATGCTGAGATTCCTATAACTTTGGAACTACCAGCCCTCAAGTTGGCTAAGGCCATTGAGGATGAAACATTTGACAATTCTGTCGACAAGCGCATCATGTATCTCTCCGAATTGGAAGAGAATCGAGTTCAGGTGGCTGACCGCATTGCAGAACACCAGGATCAAGTGAAGAAGTTGTTCGACAAGAAGGCTAAGTCTCGAGAATTTCAAGTTGGTGACCTCGTTCTCCTATGGGACAAATGAAGAGAGCCAAAAGGTATGCACGAGAAATTTGACTCACTATGGACTAGACCTTTCCAAATACATCAGTTGCATGGTGAAAATAGTTTATTGTTAGCATACGGAGATGGGACGCCATTTTCCCTTCCTCACAGTGGGCAACATCTCAAGCACTTTACGCAGTAAAGAAGTCGGCGTTGGTATCTAAATACTTTTTATTTTCAAGTCCTTTTGAGTCTTTGCTTTTTGTTTTTGTCGTTGTCGTCGCCTGACTCCAAGCCCAATGGATGGATAAAGGCACTTGAATTCTTGATTTCTTCTCCCTTCGTTCTTTTCTAAAGAACAACCGAAGGAAGATCCCCAGCAGGAGCCAGCTGTTATCACGAAATCTAGCAGCACTCGTTCCACGGATAACCCCCCTATGAAACTTGTCCATTTCCTAGGATTCGTGAAGTTCAAGTACGCATAATGAGGTAATTTTTGAGCCACCTCGAAATGCGTTCCCAAGTCTCGAATAGTCAATTCGAGCGTTCCCCCTTGTTCGCCTTGCAAAGACCTTCGAAACGAGATCTTTTGTGACGTTTCACTGTTCATACTTTGCAAATTGCGAAAAATGCAGTGGCACTGAAAAAGTGCGCTCCTGCCCTTGAACCAAATTTGACTAAGTCTGGAAATGCAAGGGCGCTAAAATTTAGCGCCCCTACATGCAGTGAAATTCCAAAAAATGCAAGGGCGCTGAATTTTAGCGCCATTACATTTTTCTTCAACACTTAAACTTTTTTCATGCTTCTGGCACATTTCTTCATGTTTTTGCATTTTTCGTCAATCGTGCCACTTTTCGTGCCTAAATTTATTGCACAACTTGAGTTAGGTTTTTAATCCTCATTTTCAATTAAGTGAATGAGTTCACCATTTTATTGTTTACATTTCATTTTATCTTCTTTTCCTCTTGCTAATGCGAGTTTACCTCTCAACTGTAATTCGCGTTTTGGAGATTTTCGCCATTCGCCTCTTCAGCAAGCTTCGCGTTTTGCTCAGGTAGGTTTTTCATTTGGCTTCATTCTTTTCATTTGTAATGTATTCATTGTTAACATACACGTTTTTTCTTTTCAACGCATTGTGTTTTCCATTCGCGTTTTTCTTTCCATTCGCTTTTTGTTCTAACCTTTCGCATTTTTGTTTCTATTTCTTCTGTTTCTCTTCACGTTTTTCTTTCCTCCATTCCCATTTTCTTACCCTACGCATTCTTTTCTTCTCTACGCGTAGTTTTCTTCATCCCTATTCTTCATTCGCATTTCTTTGTTTCCCTACGCGTTTCTTCCATGTTTCTCTTCGCGTTTCTTTCCTCATTTTGCTCTGTGCGCGATGTCCCTTGAGAACTTATATCTACCCGACATGTTTGTGTTGAAATATCTTTATCTCAGAAGCTCTTCATTCATTTTGGTAAACATTGAAAAGATCCATCATTGTGAAAGAGAATTCCTTTGACTGCGTATGTAATAGGATGAAGACAATTTCAAAAGTTTTCATTGTTATAAACATTACATTTGCTAAGCTCAAGCGCCTTCGCCATTCCTTCTTGCATCTACATTTTCAAAAATTGCCAAAATTTGCAAAAGCGCTAAATTTCAGCGCTGTGACATTTTAACAATGTCAAAAATTGCCTAACGCTGGAAAAGTGTAAGGGCGCTAAAATTTAGTGCCCTTACACCAAAAGCAATTTTTCCCAAAATGTAAGGGCACTGAATTTTAGCGCCCTTACACTTTTTTCAAGCTTTTCCCAGACCTTCCCAAATGAACTTCATTTTTGACCAGTGCACTCCTGAGCCTCATTTTTCTGCATTTGTGCATTTTTTTGCGTGCCTCACCATCCACTTCATGAATTCCTCTCCTCGTGCTCATTTCGCGCTTAACCATGTTTCCTAACAATTGGTGTTTGTTCTGGCTAGACGGATTGCAGTCTACTCTCAGAGATCATCAAGTCAAGAGTGATCAGAGTTCCAGTTCTTTTTGATGACTGCTACGAAGCCTCCTTCTTCTTCGAAAGCAAAAAGCAAGATGAAGTACAAATATCAAGGCGTCTATCCGCCAACTATGGTGCTTTCAAAAGTTGAAGAGATAAAAGATACAGAAGTTGGCCACCAAGACTTGGTTGACTTCGCAAAGTTGACAGAGACGAAGCCCCTCCCTGATTCAATGAGAGCAATCGTACACAACAATCTCCACTTGGTGGCAATGTTCCCTACAGCTGCGCACAATACTAAGTTTGTTCTTCAAGTGGCGTCTCATTACATCCGAGAAAGCAGAAGTGTGATCGACTCTTCCGGGCACGAGATTCTGAGACTCGACCCTGACTTCTTTGATATTGTCTTCAAGGTCCCTCATATGGACAAATATATTGACATCTCTATATCAAAAGCACAGGAGATCTTTGATGATGATCCCAATAAAGCCAAACAATTGATAAATACTCAATGGCTCAAGAAGCCTAGATCGTCTATTTCTAGATGGCCGAAAGGACTCCTGAGAAGTGAGTTCATAGACGACGTCAAGGATATGATCACGTTTCTGAGCAGAGTGAAGGGCTTGCCGGAATCATCCACTTTTCACGACTGGATGTATGAGTACATCGGGATCATAAGAAGGCAGAAGGTGCATATTGACTGGGGTAAACAAATCAGTGATGAGATGCACGAGCAGTTGATTAATGCTCCTTCTACATTGAAGTTCTACATGACTTCTTACTTGGTGTACACAGCAGCTGTGATGAGACAATTCCCCGGTCTATCTACAAAAGGGAATCGAATGATGGTGCCTGTGTATAGATATTTCTATCAGTTGGAGCTGAAGGAGAGCTTTCATCATTTCAGACGGGTTACTGATGCTTTCTTTGGGCCTTTAGTCTTCAACTTTGATCCAGCTTTGGAAAGAAGAAGAGTATCTAATGAGGCTTATAAGGTGGTAAGTAAAGTTGGATGTATTTTTCTCCAATTCCCAACGTTTACTTACTTGAGAGTAGGTTGTTACACCGGTTGTCCCTACATGCTACCACGTTATCCTTCAGATAAGTGGGTTTCATGGAAGCATGTAGACCCGATGTCGCGAAAGAACGGCGAAGCAACCACAAGTGTGGATTCAAGTTTCCCACTGACCATCGGCAGATATACTATCCAAACTGCACAAAAGGCTAAGTCTGTCTATGCTGAGATGCAGATCATGACCATCAAAACCTACAGGTATAGGTTTGATTTTGACTACCGAGATGTCAGAAAGAAGTTGCAAAAAGGTCACCAACACAGGTACCGTTTTGAAGACATCTGGGCAGATTGCAGAGATGAAGAAGCCATTCGCAAAATGGACTATTGAGGATTGACAGTTCAACAAATCAGAGATCCTTGTATTTCTAATCTACCAGAGGATTTTGAGGATCCAGGTGATATCATGAACGCTATCTATGATGAGCAAGGCATTGCTAAAAGGTCGTTGCCTGCAATACAGTGCTCTAGGAAAGAGGTCACCAGCATGAGAGAAAGGTTGAGACCAATCTTATCCAACACAGAAGAATGGTTACACAAGCATGGTCATGCAATGAAAAGTTTTAGGACAGACTCAGAAGGAGAAGAGTCCAAGGCAGAAGCACGCCAAC
Organism: Sequoia sempervirens; assembly: GCA_007258455.2. NCBI lineage: Eukaryota > Viridiplantae > Streptophyta > Pinopsida > Cupressales > Cupressaceae > Sequoia > Sequoia sempervirens. The sequence continues at coordinate 128,908,411 of VDFB02086081.1, read as the reverse complement.
AGCAAGAACTTCGCGACAAAAACAAATCAGCGGTCGTTCCCACTTCTTCACGGAGAGGCCCTAGGATCAAGTTCACTGTTGGTAAGAAAGATACCCAGGCTGTCCAAGAGACAGAGAAGACGAAATCTCATCCATCTCGCTCTAAGGGTAAAAAGCCCATTCTAGAGGAGGTAGATTCCGATGAAGAAGATACTTCAAGCGACCAATCCACTGAAGATGAAGATTCAGCAGAAGCAGACTCCGATGCCGAAGAGGTTTCTAAAAGCGGGCAAGAGTCTGATGAAGATTCTGAAGAAGGATCTGAAGGTGACTTCGAAGGTGAGCCAGAATCGGAGATACAAGAGGGTGATCAACAGGAACCCGAGCATGATGAAGAAATAACTACTTCTCCTCCTGAGAATGTAGTTGAGGAAATCCATAGAACATCATCGCCCATGACTTCAAACGTTCCTCATACCCCTCCAAATTCAAGAACTCCTCCACCTCCTGTTCCCTCGTCACCTATCCCTACCACAAGCATTCCTGCAGCTGAGATATCCCCTATCCCTGTAGCATCAACCCAGCTTGATACTCCATCAGTGACAAGCATTCATACGGTTGATATACTATCAAGCCCACCATCGTCCATTCCTAGCTTGTCTTCGCCAACATATGATATCACTTTTGAAAACGAATTCAATCGTTTCATGAATGAGTCAATGCGTGATCAGCTCAATGTGTCAACTACAGGAGCGATGATGACAAACACTTCTTCAATTGTCACAATACCAATGGTGAGTTCAGATGTGACAATAATTTCAGAGGTGGCAATGGCGACTGAATTGACAGTAAATCCAGAAGTTCACACTTCTTTTCTTCCTCCTTGGCTAATATCTCAAGTGTCGAAGCGCAAGAAGCAAATGATTTCTCCAGAGGAGCTCGACCTTGAAGAGATAGTTCTTCCAAAGGCCAAAGGGAAGAAAAAGGCAAAAGTATACTCGAGGCTGAATGTTGATAAGTCTGGCCACAAGTATGCTAAAATTGGCATACCACCGAATCAAGAAGGTGATGTCAATATGGAGGACTACACAGTAACAAAGGTCCATCTTGGCAAGGTTACCAATGAAAGTGCAAAAGCCGATGCGCAAGTCACTTTGGATATCTTGGCAGGAAGGCTGGACAAAGTTGAGCAATCTCGTAACATGTACAAACAGAGGGCAGAGCATAATGCCACTGTTGTAAAGAGACTTTCCGGTTCTCCAAGTAATGCACAACCGCTGACAGTGGTAAATATTGAAGACCCAGATGTCAAGAAAGCTGATAAATTTGCCTCCAAAGGCAGGGTGTTGTATGACTTTGTTGAAAAGATCATCGAACACGGATCTCAGATAATTTTGGCTGCGGATGAGAAAACCACCATGTTGGCCAAGCTCACCATAGAGCTTGATAAAGAAAAGAGCGTACTTTCCCAGGAGCGCAGAGACATGGAAAAATTCCTGTTGTCATGGTTGGAAATGAAATAGGTAAAGCTCAGCAAATTGGTGGAGGTAGGGGTAATTCCCGACAAAGAAAATTTTGTAGAGGTAAAAGAATCACTAAAACACAGGATTCAAGTGGTTCAATCTCTCATAGAAGATCTTCACCAAGTACAGGAAGATGTCGACGGGCATCGCACCATTCTTGACAAAAGTATCAGAGAGTTGCCTGGTCAACTTCTTGAGGACAATCGTATCTTCCTACCGGCCACAGAAATATCCCTGATCTTCAAGGAAGCCATCACGAATTTGATTGACAGTTCAGACTTCTCAGAAGCTTCGCTGAACATCATTTGTGATACAAGGCTCACATTGGACAACCTGAAGACGCATCTTGAGAGGTGCAAAAGGTTCACTCATCTGCCATGAGATCGATCACGGAATTCACACCATTGTGGATTACACCTGGTCCGATGATAAGTTCGTGCAGACTAGGAGGAAATTTGAAGACTTCCTCACCCAATGCAAAGAGACGAAGCAGCCCCCTATTCTCCAATGTTAGACATTTCCGGTGCATCCCATTATGCATCTTGTAAATATTTCTCGACATTTTTGAATGCCATTTTGTAAATTGTAATTACACCAAGTCCAAAGATGTAATATTTTCAAAACAAATTACACTTTGACTTTGGTCAAAGTTAGGTGAGATCTCCTAAAATCGCTCACCTAACTCTCCCTGATTTTCTCAATCTCTTTCCTTATTTTGCTCATCCCTCTTTCTATATAATGTGAGGGATTTTTCATTGTAAATTATCTTTTAGCCCTTTGCAACGAAGTGCTGCCATTTTGTAAGCAAATTTGTGAAACTTTGCATTCATGCTTTGTGAATGAGATTCGATCAATAAAGAAAAGGATTGCAAGCCAAACTTTGCGTTGGATTCGATACTTTTGTGAGTTGATCTGATTTGGTAGTGATTAGTTGAGGAATCTGAAAGACTCTAAGTAGTTGATGTAAACTTTGTGTTACATTTGTTATTTAGATTGCATTGTATTTCTTTTATCATTGGTTGAATGATCTATAAGACTTTGTGCTTATAATCATTCATGCTCTTGCATGTTCTTGTTGAATAATCTACAAGACTTTGTGCTTGTAATTATTCATACTCTTGGATACTTTGTCGAAGGATCTACAAGACTTTGTGCTTGTAATCGTTTGTGCTCATTGATACTTTTGTTGGATGATCCACAAGACTTTGTGCTTGTAATCGTTCATGTTGTTCGAAGAATTGTTGCGTCTAAGAAGACTTTGTGCTTCTAACGTACCAAACGGTACGTTTACGCAGATCCAACATTGATAAGCTACGGAACGACTTTGTGCCTTCGTGAGCTTTCCCTTTTTAATTTATTTGTTTGTTGTTAATTACTTCTAGTATCTCTACGCTTCGCTTTGATGAGATAGAGATATTGGCATTACTGCTAGTTGTTCGTTTCAAGTTATCAAGAATTCAGAACTTCCAACACGTGAAGCATTGTAAAAATCTTCTCTGAAAAAAGAGAGAAGGATGAATGTAACACACCCCCCCCACTCCATGAATTTTGTGTACATTTTGTAATTACTTGTGTGATTTACTATTGTTTCTCTTAGCAGTAAGAAGGGCGCCTCCCCTTTCCGAGAGGAGAGATTCACATCTCACATAGTTGTGGCTGAAGTCCAAGTTGTGTAATCTATCGAAAGCTGATTACATAATTTTCACCCAACACATTTACAAGGGTCCAAGACCTAATTTGGACGTGTAAAACACTTTGAAACACTAAATCAAGGCCTCATTAAGTCCAATTTATCATGAATTATTCCCAAATCAAGGAAGGAAAAGGCGCCCTTTTTTTCTATGCTACAATTACATATACCAATCTAGGGCCATTCAACTATGATGAGCTTATTATAGATACTTTCTCAAAGGAAGTGATTGGGAGGACTGAAATAATAGCCCAATCCGGACTGGCACATGTCACTCTCTTCCCTCTATCAATTCAGTGCCTGGAGCTTATACTAACAGGAGCAGGGGCTTACAATCCTGCATCAAGGTAGTGTGTAGACCTCCAAGGAAATGTGATTATTGATTTATCTCCACAAATGATGAGGTTCTTGTTCAATGCACCTACTCCCAAGAACCCTAAGCAATTGAATGAAGCAAATGCATTGTAACTATTCAATAGGGATAAGGAAACTAATAGGTCCCATCTAAACAAGAAATGACTAAAAACTGAAAAGAATTCTTTGACCAAGGTTCCTGAACAACCCAAGAGGGGGGACTTTAAAAAGGAAATTGATGACTTAATCATGATGCTCTCCAGGGTGTTTGGAAAGAAATACTTTTCACATTTTAAGGAATAGATGTTTCCATTCATTGAAACAATTTCGGATGGTAGACAATAGTTTGATCGGGGCATGATCTTGTTAGATAACCTGCATAATTAGATGCTCAAGGTGAGGCAAACAAAGAATTTTTTCATGACCTCCTATGTTATATATTCAGCAACAAAGATGTGCATATTCCCTAGATTGAATGCAGTAGGCATATTAGGGAAAGCTCTTGGACAAAAGAGGGCATGGGAGCATTATGATTAGTTGACCCTACAAGCATTAGAGCTACATCATAGGAGGGTTAATGATGCATTTCTTTATGTCATTACTAATCGGTTAACAAGAGATTTTGGATATAGGATGAGTACAGAAGCTATGGCCTTGATTGTTGAATGGGAACATTGGTATATCTGATACCCCAAATTCTCTTACTTTAGGTTAGCAAGTTTTGATGGACATCCTCATCAATTACCAAGATGTTGCAATGATAGGATTGTTCTTATGGAGTTTTTATATCAAGCCATGATAGTCAATAATAAATATGCCAATAAACATAAGCCAGGATGTCACAAATTTCCCATGAAATTGGGAGAATATTGTTGTATTCATAATTTGGTTGCCAAGGCAGTATGCGAAGAATTGAGTTATTTGAAGTTGGTATCATATACAACCTAGAAGCACTTTGACTTGGAGCATAAGGTGAATGGCTTATCCCCAACCATTTTTTATAATCACTATAACTTGTCAGAAGATTTCTAGATAGATTTGCAGGATGAATATGATGTAATGAAAAGGAACTATGAAAGGTTCACCATCCCACAAATGGTTGAATATGGGGTAAAAGAAGACATTCCTGAAACATTATCAGATGATGGTGTAGTTTTGGACCCTAATTATGAAGCAGAGAATGTGGATACAAATAACTAGGACCCAATAAATTGGGATGAAGAAGAGTTTATTGATATTAAACAAATTTCTAGGACAGTGATGGATAGGAGTATCCAATGGGTTGTAATGAGAATAAAGGAGTCAGAAGCTCAATCGTTTAAGAAGAGAAAAGCAGGGGTTATCCAAGGCTATAGAAGAACCAAGAGGATGACAACCCCTAAGGAACAACTGGAATATTATCCTCCTAGTCCTAGAAAGGATGTTGATCCAAGAGTACCTGTCCAAGACACCCATGATTCATAAGATGTGGAAACTACAATAGCTAGAGAAGGAGCCTCATCTTAGCCTTCTCTCTCGCGAGAATCTACTAAACAAGTACCTACAAGCAACCTCCATGAGCAAGCTGAGACTCTTAAGAAAAAAGAGGTTGAGATACATGATATAGACACTGATTCAAAGTCTACACAATCAAATAATGGGCCTCTTGTAACTATACATGTTGAAGATGTTGAAGATGTTGAAGATGTTGAGGGGGAGAATGTCCTAACCCCAGAAGATCAAAGGAGACTCTTCGAGGATGCAAACAAAGAGGTCGATGCCAAGGCCAAAGTTGATGCACTTGCAAAACAATAAGAGTTGGAAGCTAGAGCCAAAACTTAGGAGCTAGCAAGGCAACACAAGGAGAAGGAGGACCTTCTGCAACAACAAAAGGAGACTAAATGGAAAGATAATGCAGAGAGGGAGAAGTTGGCTCTCCTGCAAAAGATTCATGATCTTGACGAGGAGAAGGACCAACAAAGGAGAGAAAAGGAAGATCTTGAAGCCAAAGCCAAAGTTGTGGAAGAGGCCCAAAGTAAGAAAGAAGAAGAAGATCTCTTACTTAAGAGAAAAGAGGAAGAGGAACAAGCTAAACATGAATGAGAAGTAGCCAAAATGTGGGAGAAGGTTAAGGAATTGGAAAAACAAAGGAATACTATATTGGAAGAAAGGAGGTTGGAAGAAGAAAAGGAGAAAGCTGAAGTTGATAAGCTAGCTAAAGAGATGGCAGAAAAGGAGCAGCAACAAGAGGTTGGTTCTCAACCTAAGGTAACACTTTTGCAACCCCTCTCTTCTACCACTTCTTCACCACAAGTGATTACTCTTCTTGCTGCTCCAACATGGTTAAAGCTCAACTTGGAGAGGAAACAGATAGTCCAATCTTAGCCCCTAAACTAGGATGATATGATGAAGGAAATTGAGGAGAGGCCCAAGAAAAAGGCTCGAGTCCTTCATTCAACCAAATTGACAGATACTGGGGAAATTGTGGCTAAGTGTGCCATTCCCATGGTTGACAAAGATAAACAAGAAATGCAATTGAGTGATTATCAGCTAGGCACTGTGAACTTGGGGAGACCCACAAGGAACCAACAAATGGATCTTATTGATATTGTAGCATCCTCTACGAAATCAAGGATGATAAAAGATAAGCAAAGGAAGGATGAGCTCAAAGCTTAGTTGGATCAATTGCATAGGTTCTTGAAAGACTTATCCTCTCCTGCTTCTTTACAATCTGCTACTCCTGAGACATCAATTTTGCTAAGTAAGAAAGAGGTTGATGACCTCATGGAAATGAGAAGCAAAGTAGGGATGTTGGATAGATGGACTGATAGGTTAAACCAAGAGGTAGAAGAATTGCTTGTTGAAAGTCATAAGGCTCATAAAGGTGCATGGGAATCATTCAATGACATGACTGCATATGTTGAGACCCTCTATAAACAAGAGGAAGAATACAGAGAACATGTGAGGAGATTGAAAGAAATCAGTAAGCTACCTCAACAAACACTTCTAGAACAATCCATCCTTGAAGAAGGTAATGTGGACTTTATTGAGAAAACTATTAGAAAATTATCAGATTTCATTCTTCATTCATTTTTTCACATAGGAATGAAGTGCAATAGGTTGGGAAAGATTTAGCAGATAAAATTGTGGAACTAGAGGAAATCATAGCCATGATTGTGAATGAAGATATCCATGTAAAGGATGGCCTCCCTCTTGATGAGCTTAGGAATAAATGGAATAATAGATTCCAAGAAGTAGTAGAGAAGGGGGATGATGGTGATGATTTGCTAATAGACATATTCATGGATATAAAAGAGGCAGTAAAGGTTTCTCGGAAGCAGCTTGCTAAGCTAGAAGATATGCAGAAGTTCACCTCTACCGAGTTGAAAAGAATAAAATTTGAAGATAATTGGGTAGATGGGCCAGATGAAGATATGCTTAAACAAGTATTGGATAATTATGATGAATATCTACTTAAGTAGAAGACATGGGAATGAAGTGGCTATGGAATATTATTTTTGAATGAAGCATCAAATGGCACGGCTAGCTAGGTAGCTCTCTCCTACTTTTCAAGGTCATGACACAAGTTCAACTAAAGATCCCCAACAGTTTGACCTTTTCCCTTTGCATGCATATTTTTGATAAAGAGTCATCAATTGTTAACTGAAGATGATAAAGGATGGTTATCTCATATAGCTCCAATTGCTCCTTGATTTGTGGATCTTAATTTTTGATGAGAGGAATTAGTGCTAAATTTCCTATATGTAGAATTTCTCTCCATATTGTAAAGGTCGGCTAATTGAAATCACAATTGGTTTCCTAAAGAGAGATTTATGATAGGTTTTATAGCTTTTAGAAGTTTTTACAGTTTCATGCAAAGATACTCAAACATTTTACAAGTTTTAATACAGTTTATGTTATGTTCATAAATGTGTTAATTTGATGGTAATGTTGATGAACAATAGTCATTTGTATGCCAGTGAATTTTGTTGTGCATAAATGTCTCTTATTTGATGAAAATAAATAGAAGATTATGAATCTGAAACTATTTCATTGAGTTATCTATGAATGAGATCTCTTTGTGTTTATTGATCTATGAATTCTAGTAATGAGCTAGTGATATGTTATTGTTTGAAAATGAAGTTTTAAAAAAAAGTGATGAGGAATAGTTGCATGTCTTGAATTTACACTATGAATGAATGCAATGGTATATATTATTCTATGGATTGTGTCATTTTATGGTTTTAATTGGTTGAAATAAATGCTCATTATGAAGTTTATATGTTTGAATTAAAGAAATTTGTGTTTATGCTTTGTTGTCCTGAGCTATGTTCTATATTTTGATATTTATTTACACCCCCCCAAACATTAGGTCAGTTATTGTTAAGTAGTTTGAATACCTTTTTACCAGCAAGCCCCTTGAATATTACAGTTGCATAGGCCATTGAATGACATCAACACAGTTGAGAACCAACTACTGAGACCTTGGAAAATAGATAGTTTACATTATTTGTCTTTTTCAGGAGAAGTAGAGTAGTAATATTCTATTTTAACATTGTTTTGTTATTTTTGACCATCAACACCACTCTCCCTCTCCCTCCCTCCCTCCCTCTCTCTCGCTCTCCCTTCCTCTCTCTCTCTCTCTCTCCCTCTCCCTCCTCTCTCCCTCCCTCTCTCCCACTCTCCCTCTCTCCTTCCCTCCCTCCCTTCCACTCCTTCTCTCTCTCTCTCTCTCTCTCCCCTCACTCTCCCTCTCCCTCCCCCTCCCTCTCCCTCTCCCTCTTAGGTATCTCTCCCCCTCTCTTTATTATATAATGATTAAATATATATTAAAGATCTGAGACGAAGATGGAGACTTCAAAGGGAGACTATTATTAAATATATTATATATAATATATATATATATAATATATTTAATATATAATATATATTATATAATGTATAGTATATTTATATATAATAAATTTATAATAGAGAAAACAAATATCTGTTTTATTGAGGAGAAACCCTACCTTGTTTTCAAAGGGAGACTATGTATTAAATATATTATATAATATAATATATAATATATTATATAATTTATATAATAGATATAATATATAATATATAGTATATGTGAAATATACTATTGTATATTTATGTACAATAAATTTATCATATAATAAATGGATATCTGTTTTGTTGAAGAGATGCATTAAATATATTATATAATATATGATATATTTAATATATATTATTATGTCTTATATATTATATATTATATATAATATAATGTATATAATGTATAATATATATTATATATAATATATAAAATAATATATTATATAATATATATTATATAATATATTATATAATATATATTATATTATATATAATGTATATTATATATTATATATATTATATTTCTTTTATATTATATAAAATATATGTGATTTATATACTATTGTATATTTATATACAATAAATTTATTAAATAATAAACAAATATCTGTTTATAACGGATATCCATTTCTTTGAGGACTTTATAACGTGAAATCTTCCTCATTTTCACAATGCAATAGTTGAGCAGCAACCTCTAGCAACCTCTAGGTATGTGTTTTTTACATTTTTTGTATTTTTTTCTAATTAGTGATTAATTTAAGTTTTTTTTTGCATTCTTTGTAGTTTTATTCAATTTTTTCATTTCTATCTAAACTTACAAAAAAAATTTGAAACCCTAGTTAGTGGAAAACAAAAAAAAAAATCAAACAAAAAAATTGAACCTTCATCACTAGAAAAAAAACATAAAATTGAATCTAGCATACTAAACAAACATAAAATAGAACCTTCATTACCCCCTTTCTGCATTTTTTTAAATTGTTTTTCCTTCTTTATCACGTATTCTCATGTTTCTTAAATTCTTGCTTTGTTTCTTATTCTTAAGTTAGTATTTATTTGCTAAACAATTTTCTTTTTAATTTTTTAATTGTTTTGACTCTCCTCGACTCTCAAAACAAAAAGGATCCTTGTTGGAAGTGCTCTAAAATTCTAATAGTTGGTGAATCTAGATCCATTTTTAGTATTGACCGGACAAAACTTGTCCCTACAACCAAAAGGAAATGGGCAAAGTGAATGGGTAATAATCGATGGGCTATGCAAGAGGCTATCATATTGTATCATATACAAATGATAGCCTCCCGCACAACCCATCGATTATTGCCCATTAAATTTTCCCATTTCCCTATGGCTGTAGGGACAAGTTTTGTTTAACCATTACTAACTATGTATATATAATCACCAAGTATTGGCAATTTGGAGCTTAATTAATTTGGAGGTAAAAATTTAATGTATTTTAAATGAGATTTCACATCACTTTAAAATAATTATTTGTTTTCCATTTACATGCCTTAGACATAAATGAGCTTTACACATTTTTTGATTTGTATTCAATTAAGTCATTTACATTGAATGGTTTAAGGGGATTTTTAAACATGTATCTTACATTTTTAAATTATAAATTTAATGCAGGTTCACTTATAGATCTAAATCATGGATCCACGCCCTCCAACTCCAACCACTCCACCTCCACTCACTCCACCTCGTAACCCCCCACCTCCATCACCTACATCTGATGGTGCTCACTTTTGAGAACAAGTCGATGTGAATGTTAGAACCATTTAGGATCAAGTTAACACTATTCAAAATGAAGAATGTGTTCGTCCATTATTAAGGTGTTTTGCATCAAAAATGCAAATAGTTGTTGATGCGGTTAGGTCCATGGAAGTAGACTTAGACAGGTATCAATGATGACTAGAGGAAAGGAGACAGTCCCAATCTAAAGAGGAAAACACAAAGAAATGAATAGATGCAACTAAGAGCTGCAAAACTTTATTAAGACTAATCTTATATTTATAAAACAATTGATCTTAGATGGATATTTTATAAAGAATTTGGTTGGATGAATTTTTTTACTGTTGAATTTATGAATATAACAATATAATGATGAGAAAAAAAATTAGTGATAAATATTAAATAATCTATTAATTTAGTGTTTGTTCATATATAGTGTTTATTCATGCATCATGGTTGACTGATGTATTATTTGTTGATCATAATTATTGTATAGATTTCACGTGAACAATCCAATTAACATGTGTCTTGATGTCTTCTAAGGATTTTGTTTGAAAGTTGCAACAAACCCCTTTTTTGTACATAATGTTCTTGTTTATGTAGCATGATTGGAAGATAATGATTCTTATTCATGATGATTTTATATCTTTTACATGAATAATCTAATGACATGTTATTAAACTTGAAGGTTTTAATGGCATGAATGTTGAATTGAGTTGTAATGATTTTGTTTGATGGTTGTATCACTTCTTATTCTAGAGGGTCCCAACACGGGAAAACACTCCTCTCAACTCTCTCTCTCTCCCCCTCTCTCTCAGGTCTCTCCCTCTCTCCCTCTCCCCCCTTCTCTCTCTCTCTCTCTCTCTCTCTCTCTCTCCCTCTCTCCCTCTCTCCCTCTCTCTCTCTATCTCTCCCTCCCTCTCTCCATCTCAACTCTTTGTTTGTCTCTCCCTCTCACTCTCAAGTCCCTCCCCCCTCTCTCTCAAGTCTCTCAGAGCTTCCTCTCTCCCTCTCTCTCTCTCCCTCTCTCCCTCCCTCCCTCCCTCTCTCCCTCTCTCCCTCTCAACTCTCTCTTTCTCTCTCTCTCATCTCTCTCTCCCCATCCCTCTCAGGTCTCTCACTCCCTCTCTCTCTCTCTTGTGAATTGGCCACACATCAATAAATATATATTACATACTATGTATTAAATATATTATATAATATATAGTATATATTACATAATATTAATAAAATATATAATATAATAATGTACTTGATATAATATAATATATAATATACATATTATAGAATACATAATATTATATATTATGAATGTATGTATTATGAATGCATAATACATATTATATAATATTATGTATTATAAATAATATAAGTAAATATAACTAACGGATATTTGTTTTGAAAAATAACACGAATATCCGTTTTGGTTTGGTATTACCAAACCAAAATGGATATTGGCTCGGGATTTGGTTTGGGATTGTCTAACCTAGAAAGTCAACCCAAAAAACGTGTTTTTAAAAATTTGTTTAGTTTTTCAAAGTTCGCCCTTATGGCTGATGGCTTTTTTTAACTCGAATTTCATTAAATGAAAAGGGTTTATAGAAAAAACTGTCAGCTTTCCACCAATATAACTTTTTCCTTATTTTGAATTTAAAAAATTATTATTATTGATTTTCTACATACATTACGTCTAAAGTCTTGATTGATAGGCTGATTGAAAAAATTCTATAAATCTCAAACTAATTAACATTTTTCGAATCTACAAGATGCACCACATTCTATGCTTCACATACTATAGGATAAAAAAAATTGAATTTCATAATTTTTTGACCAACTTATGGTGGTTAGACACAAACATTTTAATAATTCTGAAAAGTTGTAATAAAAAAATCATAACTAATTATTTACATGGAAAAAATTACAAAAAAAAATATGGCACATACGGGCATGTGTCCTCTACTAACATTGAAAAATTTAGAAAAAAATATTATCTTTTTTTTGTACTTAGGGTGGTCAGACATACACCTACTTCTTATCTTTTTCCTCAAAAATTTAGTACCACTGCATTGAAATTTCAAAATTTCTCAAAACAAATTTACTTTTTTCCAAAACAAGACTAGTGGCCTAGAAACTACATTCAATTTTCTACAACTTTTGTTATTACATATTTTTCAAATTATGTTAATATCCTATTCAAATTTTTATGTCAAGTTGCCTAACTCTGATTTTCTGAATTTTCATTGCCACTTAGAGGCCTAGTTTGGACCCCCATTATCTTGCATTGACCCCCTTGCTTTTGGTTGTTTGTGGGAGGTGGATTCTAATGTTTATCTATAGCCCCTTGAGGTGTTCAATTCTCTATGGTAGAGGTTGTTGGAGCTGCTGGTTTTGTTTGCTGACTTGGTCCTATTTTATAGGATGGGTCATTTTTGGTTCTCTATGATGCGGTCTATGTTAGGCCTTGGGATCCCCTTATGCTTCATTGTGCTTATCTTGAGTTTGTGGTCTTTTTCTCTCTACATATAGATTTCTATCTACACATGATTTTTCTTGTGGATCTCTTTTTGCTGGCCGGGTTTTCTCTATGTACCTAGATGGAGTTTTTTTGTTGGAGGCTTTGCTATGTTCTGTTGTTGGCCTTTTGTTTAGGGTTGTTGGGCTTATGCTCTTGGAAAATCTGTGCTTCTAGTTTTTCTGTTGAAGTAAGGGTTTTGTCCTTTTGGGGCTAGAAGCTTTGGTGTTTTTCTCTGGTGGCTGGAGTGCATTCTCCCTCTTTCTTGGTTCAGTACCTTGCTTTACCAAAGGTAGCGATGTCTGCTCTTCCCTCTCAAGTTTTTTGTCTAAATCTACAACTGGTGTCTTCTATGGAGGTGGAGACTACTCCTATCGAGGTGGAGCCATCTTCTATGGAGGTGGAGGTGGGTGTTGTAGGTTTGGTGTGGAGATCTCTCTTCTACAGGTTCCTATCGAGGTGGAGCATGTGTGGGCAGAAGAGTGATGACTTTGGAAGGTTGGGATTTCATTTCTTCCTCTCCTATAGAGGGGAGCCCCCTCCTATTGAGGTGGTGGTGGGGATGGTGATTCTGGTGGGGTGTTGTTGCAAGTTGGTTGATGTGCTCTAGTGGTCTGTTGTGTTCTCTAACTCCCATATTGAGGTGGAGCTATTGGATTTGATGGTGTTCTACACCATTAAGTTGGTTATCTCTCTTGGCTCAGTGGTGTCATCCATGAGCGGCTATTTTGTTGATGCTTGGCAGATGTAGGCAGTTTCTTATTTCTAAGGGTTTCTAGTCTCAGTTTAAACCAGGTTGTAAAGGGACTTCGGTCCTTTGCTTGTTTATTTGATGCAGCCTATGCAATGATGTTTTTCTTTTAACAACTGTTGTTGGGCTGATGTTGGTCTACGTTTTATCTTATTTGTAGCATGCTTTTCTGTGATAGGGTTGCGGGTCCTTCAAAACCGTTATGAAAGGGTTTTGGGCCCCTTCAAAACCCGTTTTTACCTCTAATCAAAAACATTACATAGGAAAAAGAATCTTCAAAGAGAAAATGGAAAATAGTTGAGGAGACTCATCTTTAAGGTGTCATAAGTTAGTTTGAAAATAGTTTTTAGTTATTTATTAATTACTTAGCTAATTAATGTTTAGATACAATATTTTCATATTATTTTCCCTTTAGTTAAATATAATTCATCTCTCTTTCTTTAAAGTTAATTCAAGAATACTTAATAAATTTTATATATCATACATAAACATTGAGTCTTAATGTTCAACTTGAAATTGTAAAGAAATGAGTTTGATGACCTATTTTATTCATTTTTAAATTATCAAGAGACAAATTATACTTGATTCAAAATTATTTAAACATGTTTTGATATAAAAAAAAAATATCCATAGTTGGGATGAGAATAAATTGGTCAAATTAAATCTTAGAATTGGTATAACTTTTGAATTTAACAAGTAATGTCATAGTTGGGTATATAAAATGAAGTATGAGATACTAGGATCACCATGTTGATGGTGTCTTCTCAAGTTATGAAACTAAACATTGTACATAAACAATTAAAGAACTAGACATACTTAGATTTAACATTACTCAGATATTTTAATTTTGGAGAACTTTTATATGTAAATCAACAAGAAACTTGGATAGTAATTAATTGTTCAATTTATTTTTGAATTAATATGAGTTATACATTTATGGTTATTCAATTAATTCATTCCTTTAGTCTTAATGATAATAATCTAGTTGTACTCTATGGTGGAACACAAAATAACTTCATGAACATATTTATCCCCTTTAATATTTCTTTCTTTTAGACTAAATAGTTTCCCTTAGTTAGAGGTAATACTAAAGTTAACCCTTCACTAGTTTGTCACCATTCCACTCTCATTCATTGTGCAAAATTCTTATGATTGAATTGTTCAATTGATGTCATCATAGGTGCAAATGACACATTTTCTTGTTGTCTTGGTGGAATGAAAAAAAAGTATAGAACATATATATTGTTCATGTAGAATTAGTACAATTTTTTACATATATACATGTATAAGTGAGAATAATGGAAATTAAAATCTATCAATTAAGATTTAAGCTATGGTTAAATAGTGATTTATCCGCTCATAATTTAACAGGTACACATCTAACATTTTACAATTGTTAAATAATATTGGCATTCAGAGAGATTAATTTTATAATAATCTATTTGTTCAAGATCATAGAGCAAATTGAATAATACAATTTTGTTGTTAATACATTAAATTCTTTGTGTCACCTATCAAACTAAGAGTATAGTTTAAGTTTGACTTAAATTTTATTTTATATTCATGAATGCAATTATTTCCTTAGATCCCTTGTGATTAAGAATACCTTTGTTATTAACTTAGTAAATACTAAATTATTAAGTGAGTAAGTGTAGGTTGAAATTAACCATTGTTGTTTAAACCCAAAATAATCATAGAGAAATATCAAATTACAAAACATATAAGTTGTTCAAATCAAAAAGCTAAATTAATGTGTAATATTGTGATTATGAATTATAACTCTAGATTTGTTATTTTTTACCTAGAATTTAATTTCCTTTGATTAAATATTGTTGCATATAAGCATAATTCTTTATATGTCTCATTTAGTCACCTAGCTTAAATAATTGTCTTCATAGATAAGGACCAAAATAGAGTTATCCTTAGTCTTAATTATATCCATCATTAAATTGCACTATATGAAAAGTGCATAAGAGGCATCATAAACTTAATGCCTTCAAAGGTGCAAAGACATTTTCTCATCATATTTAACTTGTTCAAACTACATTGTAAAAAAAATGGTGTGTGTGTGTTTAAGTAGTGAAAAATTATGGGCATGAAATTTTGGAAAGGATGCAATGAGACTATTTTTGTTAACCGATATGAGTATGTTGCTATTCCATTTTACTACGATTGAGTGACCTGATAGTTTGGTCACCTTCAAGGATTCCCTATTCTTCGATTAACCCACAATGGTGCTAGACCTAGATATACAGCTCAATCGACCATCATGGACTTCCCTTTGAGTGACTCTAATGATTAGGAGGGAGATGCAGATTGTGTATCTAACATGGATAATGTTGGAGTGAGAATTTCGTATATTATCTGGTTGAGCATATATCCTGTATTTCCTACAGACCATCATATCGATGATCCAAGGCCATGACCACAATATCGTGAGGAGGTGGGTGATGATGATGAATCATGGAGATGATGATGAGTTGGATCAGTTAGTTGCAACATCAAGAGGATAAATTCATAGGGGAAAGAGGAGGTTGATGATGCCCCTGAGGAGAGAAGAGACCTGGGTCTCTTCCTTGCATATTACATGAATACACTACTACACTAGAGAGAACAAGAATCTATGAGCATGGAGAGATGATTTGAGCAACTAATAGCATGTCCCTAGCCTCACATGTGAATCCATACATAGTCATATTCATTTCATGCATAGATCCCCCCTAGCGAGTTGGTGATCCAGGTAATATGATATGGTTTTTGATATGATGTTTGTAGCATACTAGATGTTGTATTAAAATTTTCTTTAGATTTATATGATGATGAATTTGAATTGATTCTACGTTTTTATTTTTTTAGTTTGTACCCAACAATTTCTCAACTTTATGGGTTAATTCATGGTAGAGGTGACTCCTGTTGTGCATCTACATGAGCTCGTGCAAGATAATTATAAGCTACAACAAACCATAGGGTGACATTTTGAGATTTTTGAGCCCATGGTATGGATGAGAGATGCATATTAGGATCTTAGAAAATAGAGGGATTGAGGAGAACCTTCATCTACCGATCACACTCAAATTATCCTATAGGTAGCACTAGATAGAATCCAAGCTTTAAAGAGGGGTTGATTTCAACAATAATATATAGAGATGTGAGAGATATTCAAAGATCTTGGAGATGAGCTTAGGACCACATAGGCATGAAGTATCTCTAGGATTTACTCATGATCTATTATTTCACATCGAGCACCACCACCAAGCCTTGAGGGGTTTGATAGCCATAGTCATGCATCCTAAATGCTATGCTTATCTATTATACACCATATTTTGTTTTTGATTAAAAAAGGAAAAGGCCTTGATCATGAAGTTTAAGAAAACATAATGAAAACATAGAAATAGCAGAAGGGAACACATGTCAAAAAAAATAGCTAAAGGGCATGCAGGCCCATCAAAACAACAAAATTAAGGAAATGAAATCAAGAAAGAAGAAAATACCACAAACACTAGGCTAGAAAATCAATCTCTAGTCTTCAAGGAGGGCATCTAAGGACACTTCCTAGTCCTCCTTATCCTTATGCTCTTCTTTTTTCTATCATCCATATTCTTCTCTTTTTCTCCTTTAACATTTTTTTCTTTTGTTTGGTAGTTTTAGAGTAGCTAAAGACGGTTCCCATGTAACAAATTTTTTTATAATACCTGGTAAGCATTATGACTTTAGAAAAGGAATTTTTAAAATGAGTAATCCTATATTTAATACTACTAGAAACAAGATTTTTCTTTAATGCAAGTCCATCTTAGCTTGGAGGTCCTTAATGTCTGTATTGTCTTTATCCTTAATGCTCTCAACTAAGAGGAGAGTAGGGATTTTCTCCTCATTTTTATCTAAGATCTCTAGAAGCCTAAGGGAGGGAGGAGCCAAAAAATTAGTTTCCTTGCCTTGATATGCATAGACTCATTTTGATCATTTTCCATGTCAAGCTCTCAATCCTCATCTTCTCCATCATGTTCCACAACTTCATCATCATCCAACATATTCTCCTTAGAATCATTCTTTAAGTCTTCTTCCTCCCAACCATCCTCATATTAAGGAATAAAACTTCATCATCAACCTTTTAATCATTAGACTCATCTCGAATCTCTTTTCCTTTTATTTTTTAGGGTTCTTAGTACTTTGGGTTGTGATCGATCTGGTAGACCTATGGCCACTTGACCCTTTGGTGTCACAACGTGTAGTACCCACAATATCCTCCTTTTCCCTCTCAACATCAAAGATGTCAATAGCCTCACCCTCAATAGGGAGGGGAATGGGATCTTTTTATTATTTTTTCCTATTGTTCCTCATACACACTCAAGATAAACACCTTCCTTTTCTTGGAAAGAAAAATCACCAACTCATTCTGGGGGGTGTTGATCTTTGCAAGCATCTTACCCTTTTTTCTAGACCCACCTTGCTAACAGAACTAGGGTTAGGGTTATTCTTAATTGAAGAGACAAATGGGCTCTTAGAAACTTTATCGTCTAGGAGTTTAATATTTAAGTTTATTTTAGCCTTGAGGTTGGTAGAGAGGTTCATGGTAAGGGAATACTTATAGAGAGCCATAATAAGGCCTTGGTAAAAGGGGTGGTAGGCACCATCAAGAATATAGGCCTCAAGGGAAGAAAATAAATAGAAAGAGATTCATTTTTTCCATGACATAGATGGTTAAGTATGGGAAATGGTAACCATGGATGGTCTTAAACTGACCTTCAAGAGTAAAATATTTTATACTATTGTGTGGAAAAGAGATCCTATATCTAGTGTATAGATCACTAAGATTAGTCTTTTTCACACCAAAATTAGAAGCCAAACCAACAAAGGAATGAGATTGGATGACAACCTAGAAGGAGAGCTAATCTTCCCTAGGTATTTTTCTTTTGTTTCCTTGAAAATTAATTGGATTTAATGTGAATTAATTGGTTTAATTAAATAACTATGCAACCTAATCTGAAAATATAATTTTTCTACATAGAAAAAACTAAAATTCTAGAAAGGGAAGATAGATTTGAGGGAGGAAGAATTTTATGCACCTGTAAGGTAAATTTTAGGTTTAAATGAGAGGACATGGGTAGTAGGTACCCTAGACTATGAGTGATTTCTAGTTGTTCAAATTTTAGATCTGAAGCTCTAAGGACTGCACTTTGTATTTGTCTGGCACTTTTGGTAGGTAGTGTGGAGACACTCTTGTGTGCATGCTCTTTCCCTTATTGAGTTTTGGAGGACTTTGGAGAGGCCCCTTTCTCTCTCTTTCCCTCTCTAGTTGGTGTGGACTATTGGGCCTTCGTGTATTCTTTGGCAACTTTTCTTGGAGCTGAACAATAGGATTTTTTAGGATAAAAAGCTGGTGGTTGTGCAAGTTTGGCAACGAATTCTTGGTATGCTTCAGGAGACTATTTCAACTAAATATGAGGTTGGAACTCTTTTGAATACTGATGAGGTTTTGGTTCTTTTGGGGTTGGGTTTGAATGGTCTCAACTCTAAGAGGGCTTGTTCCTTAGGGAGGAGACATCCCAACCAAAAAATTCAGAGAGAAGGTAGGCAGTTCCCTTCTCCTACTAGGATTCTGAAAATTAATATTGATGGTTCTTCTAAGGAAAATCCGAGTTATGCTGGTGTGGGTGGTGTGGGGAGAGATAGCTCTGGGGCCACTATTTTCTTCTTCTTTAGGTATCATGGCTTCTAGACTAATAATATCATGGAGGATCAAGCTATTATTGTTGCCCTGGAAAAGGATTGTGCTCTTAGATGGTGCGAGATTATTTGTGAATCAGATTCACATATCGTGATCAATTTATTAAATAAGGAGAGCAATGATGGGATGAATTGTTAACTGTCTTCAAATATGCAACAAATTCATCAGTTAAGTAGTTTTCTTGATATGGGGTCCTTTATTCATATTCCTAGGGAGTGGAACAATGTGGTAGATTATCTTTCTAAATGGGCTTCAAAGTATAGGGGCGATTGGAAGATTGATGATTGGGAGCATCTTCCTAGTGATTGTGTTCATATTGAAAATGCTAATTCATGAGGATATGCATGGTCCATAAATAGGTGTCAATTTTTTTGTTTGTGTGGTTTGGTGGTCTTTGACTCTTGTTGGCTGGGTATGCCTTCTTGGCTTTGGTCACCTATAATCTTGGTTATCTCTGATTGAATAAATTTTTACCCTTTTATTAAAAAAAAATATCTATTATTTTAAATTCAAAAAATTAAAATTAACCTATTGCTACTCATTGCTAGTTGTCTACTTTGTGTTAAATGTATTTTGAGAAAATATCAAGTGATCCATTTGAATGTGAAGATTTATTTATTTTTTTTAGTGAAATTCACTTTGCTTATGTGAGAATTTGAGACTAGGTAAACAATTTTATAATGTAGATTCAATTCTAACACAAATTGAATCTACAATTAAAAAAAAAGTTCTAAAAGAATACTATTTTAAAATTGAACAAAGTTAAGAGCATGGTCTAGTGATGTGAAAAATTGAGATATAAGTGAAGGATTCATTATCATATATATTCCTCCCCATTAGATCATGATTTTATTTACTTTTAATTAAAATATTAAAAATAAGTAAATCCATGATTATATTACTTACATCTTATAGTGTAGCAACAACCCCTTTTGATCTCTCTAATTTTATTTATTTATAATTAAAAAAACTAAATCAAAATATTAAAAATAAAAATTATGATTACATTACTTACATGTAGTCCAACAACTCTTTTAATCTATTTCTAATATTATATTTGTACTCTTAATAAGTACATATAAATATGAAAGTTGAATTATAACAATAAATAACAACCATTTAATTTTAAAGTTCACACAAAAAAAAAATTCTAAATTTTCTATTAGATTAAAAGTAAGTTTCTAAATTGATATTCAAAAAATAGTAAGATAATCTTAACTTTAAGAATTAGAAACATTCTAAAAAGTCCATTTGCATTCTATCTTTTAGAAATATTCTAAATTAATATATATTTCTATTATAGAAAATACAGATTAAAATTTTATGCTAATAATATATATTATATATTATAAATTAAAATATTATATAATATTTGTCTATAAAATCTTTTATGATTTATAATAATACATTTTTAAATTAAAAAAAGTGAAACCAAATTGTATTGTCCAATAAATTATAACATTGTAAATTGCAGTATAAAATAAATTAGAAAAATGGACAAAGCATCAAATTTCAGATCTAACATATTTTTTTTTTACTCATGTTCATCTAAATAATAATATATTTTAATTAATAATTAATATTAGTCATGTTGGTATTGGGGGTGTTGGGTGGAATAGTTTTGGAAATGTTGAATTTGTCTTTTTTGTTTATAAGGGTTGGTATACTAACAATGTGATGGAGGCTCTTGCCATTTTATGTGCTATGAAGCGCAGGTGCACTCTAGGGTGGAGATGGATTATTTGTGAATCTGATTCATAGGTGGTGGTGACTTTGTTGAAGAGGCGGTAGTTAGAGGATGTCAGTTGGCATTTGGTGGTGATTATAAAATAGATTCTACATCTGTGTGCTTCCTTGTATTTTGTCTCTTTTTGTCACATTCCAGAGAATGGAATGGGGTTGTGGATTGTTCAATGGCTAAATGGGCTTCTGATCATTTGCAAAATTCAAATATTGTGGAAAGGGGTCAATTACCCCTAGATTTGTCTCAATAGTTGGACCGCCTAGTGGAGATTGACAAGGGTGTGTATGTTTGAGAATGTAATGAAAATAGCCTAAAAAATCTTTCAATCATATATTATCTTATTATTGACTCATATGTTATAGCCTTATAAGTATATATTTTCTAGATAATACTTAAGTACAACATTATTGGATTGATCAAGTCAAATAAAATGAAAGATGTACAAAAGTTTAGCATTCACAACAAATGATAGGATGACTCAAATTTATAGGTTTACGCTAGAGTATCAATTCTTGTCCAATTTTCCAAACCAATTGGGGATTATTACTCCTCTTTGCCATATCCATATGTTTGGAACTAAATTTATTTTCCTATCTTGGAAGAGTATTGTTTTATTTTACCTAATTCTTTTAAACAATATCAATGTATCCAAAGTGTGAAAGGTGAGAATGATCATGAGATTTTTGGGTTATGGACCCACAATGTAACTTAGCATAAGCTTATGTAATAATTTTCTTGTAGCTTGATTTGTATCAAATTTATCTTAGATACCTAATTTTAATGTCCTTGGCCTTAAATCATGGATATAGAGCAAGAAAAATGACTAAGGAGAAGAAGATCCTAGGTTGAAATTATCTCAAATATTTTCTATATCATGAGTTCCTAAAGAGTTAAGCTATCCTCATTACCTTTTCTCAAAAATATTGTTTTTCAAATGGATGATTGTTTTGATGTTTATTTATTTATAGTGCATAAATGTTGTTAATGAAGAGGATTTGAGTCTTTTCATCAATTTAAAAGATATCAAGGAGTATAATTGTTGGGGGACATGCATGACTAAAGTAATAGGAAAATTTATGGAGACCTTAGATCTTTTGAAAGCAATATTTGGTGGTTTTCCACATGTTAAGATGAGGATTAGAAGAATGACACACATCGATGATCTTAATGGTGATGTCTAATGTTAGTCCTCTTTCCCCTTCACCAAAGGTGCAAAGAAATTAACATTATGACGATGCACTATACATAAAATAATTATCTTTTCCTAGTTGCAATTGAAACCATACATGGAAGAGCTATGTTATTTATAGAAGGTATGAGTATACCCTAAGATAATGCTTATCATAAAATATGTACCTTATGATTTTAGGAATACGCTTATTGAATCTAAATTGTTCATGTGAAAGTTGTACCTTAACACAATTTATGATTTTTGACTATTCAATATTCATAAAAAGCTTGACAAGTAGTGGCAAATCATGTACAATCACGTTTTGTACTTAGCCTTGAACACTTGTTTTAGTCTTGATTTTGGGTTTCCTTGCCCCTCTTTGATATATTTTGGTGGTGGGGTGAATCCATTAGGTAAATTTATTCATTTATATCCATTTCTTGAAGGGAACACCACCCTTCACAATAATAATTGAATCATTTCCCTTCATTGTAAATGAATCACCACCTTTTCATGGCTGTCTTTTGAGAATAACACTTTACTTCCAAGAAAAAAACACACTAGTCAAGAGTTTGGAATGCTTTCTATATTTCCTCCCGACAATATTTCTGCTGTAAAGTTTACATAACTAACAACGAAAAATCAGTATTATCCTTTATGGCGCGTGAATTTGTTTTAGTAATTTCAATCTGCCAACTTAAATTCTAATTTTAAATTTAGTTTTAATATATATAAGATGTCATTAGTAAGGAATTTCATTCACAACATTCGTGTTTTATTGATATGATTGTTGTCTCTCACCAGAATTGCTCTTGTACATGCACTCCACGCTCTCGGGAATTTTATTTTGTTTATATTTTGCATGGAATATTCATCACTTAAATGATATTAATTTTGTATGTTTTTTTTTAGTAAAATTCTGTTTGAAAGGTTGGATCTAAAAATTTAATTATATTTTCTAATGTTTTTATATGGTTCAATAGACTAATCACATTTGCATTTGATATAGGTGGAAAGAAAATTAGGAGTGCACAACCCTTCCAATGGAAAAACACGTAATAGAAAGGTATTTACGAGATCATCTCTCTTTGTTTTTTCTTTGAATTCTGTTATTAGATGACTGATTAATGTGAGAGATGTACTCTTGAAGAGCCGAAGGAATTGTATATTGGACTATCATTACAAAGAAAGAGATGGAAAAGGTTTATTTCTTGTCAATTTCTATTGCAAAAGTCATTAGATGTTAGAACAAAAGAATTGTTATTAAGATGATTATGCTATTTTAAATAAGGAAAAGGTTTGATTTTTGTTAGCAGTTAATTCTTATTCTAAAAGTCATAATAAAAAAAAGTATTACTAAGATTATTCTTTTTAATAAGGAAAAGGAGAAGATACTTAACATTTTCCAATCATTGATCCATGAAAATAAATTTTTGAAACAGAAGGTAATTAATTTTTTAAAATCGATTCTAGTAATAAAGTATTTCATAATGTAATAGCAAGTAAAAATTTTACTTTCTTTGTAGTGAATTCATATTTTTATTTAATATTTTTTTACTGTTTCTCTTTCTTGAGAGAATGGTTCCTAACAAACTAATTTAGAAATATTTTTTTTGTTTTGCAGTGAAGACAACACCAACTTCCTACCCAATCTCCAACAACTTCCGCAAACTTAAAATCATTAAAGATGTCAATTGGACAAGATGCATTAGAGTCATCTTCACAAGCTTTTGCTCTACCAGATTTAAACATCCCTATGAAAAATGTTGAAGATTTGTCTAATAATATGTCCATTGATGTTGACAATGAAGTAGTTCAAGTAGATAGTAAAGCCATAGTTGCAGCCATGGCAATGAAATATAGAATGGAATGTCTTAGATTGAAATCTATGAAAGCTCATCTGAGATGTCACTAACAATGACCATAGTTTGAAATGTATGGAAGGAAACTAACAAGCATTATTGGTGTGGGCAAAAATCAGTAATTGTAAATATGCTCTTTATTCACCATTGAAGAGGTGGTTTCTTAGCAAATGTAAATGAGTAATCAAATCATTTGTTCTAGTTTTGTGAATATTAAATGTGTAAATTTTTTTACTAATAAATATTTTTTTAAAAGTGAGTTAATTGTTAAATAAAATTGTTATTTAGACTTTGCCAATTTGTGTTTCTTTAGTCATATTTTTAGTTTCTATCTACAGGAAATTTTCTATAGCATTCATTGAATGCAATTTGATTTTTCTAATTGATCCATCACATACTATAATTTTTCACATTTATTTAGATTTATGTTTATAATAATTTTTTTA
Source organism: Sequoia sempervirens (assembly GCA_007258455.2). Taxonomy (NCBI): domain Eukaryota; kingdom Viridiplantae; phylum Streptophyta; class Pinopsida; order Cupressales; family Cupressaceae; genus Sequoia; species Sequoia sempervirens. The sequence continues at coordinate 128,884,066 of VDFB02086081.1, read as the reverse complement.
TAATATCAAATATTTTAAAATCTATTTTTTTAAGTTTGTATTTGCTTATTTTTACTAATATGAGTATTGAAAGTCTTATTGTAGTCAAAATTTCTAAATAACAATGAAAAATAATTTATATCAATTGATCACAATAAATATTTTTTATTCACCAAAAAATTAGACAAGATTATAGATCTCACTCATAACTTTCAAACTCTACATCCTTATCCTTCAATATAGAACTTCATGAACAAGTTGTTTGACAAATTTTGTAGAGCCCTCACACCATGTTGGCTGCTAAGCTTTAGAGGCAAGAATCTTTGCAGCACCTTACTTCATAGTTTGAAAGATTTTGTTCTGATTTTGGATTTTGGGTCACATCACTTTCATAATTTGCAATAATATAGGTGTAGCAAGGTTTGAATTAAGACTTGGGAATTTATTTTGTAATAAGATTGACAATACAAGTGTAAAAACAAGCATGACAGTAAACCTTAAAAGTTAGTTTGATTGAATTGTAGTGATGTAATCTCTCTTGTTCTTAATTCTAAATCAATGCCACATACATTGCTTGATCAAAACACAAGGTGAAGCCTACATGGTAATCAATTTTTAGTTCATATTAATGGGTTTGATTAATAAGATATCAATATATGAATATTTTGTTTCAAGGCCCCTTAAAATATGATTGTGAAATTAGGATTTCTAAAATGTATATCAATTTGGGGTGTCTTTTTTCATAAAAAACTTGTTTGGCTTATCTATTTATCTATTTCTTCTATGATATAGATATTAGGATTGATTAATCTTTAAATAAAAAAATTATAGGGTTTTTATGATATTCAATATCTTGCAATAGATTTACAAGATCTATAACATTCCACAACAAGGGGAATAGGATTTTGGAAATAGAGTGGGTTCCTAGTTAACTAATTTGGAGCTCCTATGAGGGTTTTATGCTTAGAAGCATGAGAAATGGATCATAATCCCATATAAGGGTAAAAAACACTAAAATGGGTACAAAACATAGAGGAAGAAGTTAAAAGTATATACATTTTTATAATTTTGGCCACCATTTTAGTGTTCTTGAAAAATATAATGAATTAAGAATGTTGTAAATGAACATTATATTTAAAATAATTGATATAAATCATACAATTTATATTTTTACCTCGATTTTTCTCTTGTCCTTCTATTTGTCTTTCACCCAAGCATCCTCCAATGCACACATAAAAAGAACGTAGTGTTAGGACAAATATTTAGAAGAAAAAAATCACATACTATAAACATATCATTTACTAGATATCCCCATGAGGCTGCTACTTAACTCTATTTTCTGCTTAAATTTAAGTAGCGGGAGTGTTCCCAAGCATAAATTTTATTGTTGGGAAAGGATAATTTGGAATCTTTTCCTATTTTAATGGAGCAACTACTATTTAGGAATTGAAAATAAACTGTGGAAAAAAGGGGGGGTTGGAAATAAGCAGCAACTCATATTGCTAAAAATCCATGTGGCTCCACGAATTTGTTTCCCTCTTTTTTAATATTTACTTTTATTTTTCTTTTTCTAATTTTTTATTGTACAAAAGAAATTTAAGTTGGCTACTTACAAATAAGCAAAAAAATTAAACATTCATGGGGCCATTACTCCACAAATAACTCCTAAATAAGTTGAGTAGTGGTTGCTAGCCAAAATAAGCTAAGCAGCCACATGGCGACATGAGGTTATTGTTGAAGACTTGGTAAGGGAAAGAATGAGAGATACATAGAGGATTGTCTAGAGTGGAAATAAAGAGAAGAAGATATGATAGAGCCAGGATAGAAAGATGGAGCCACCTTGCACTAAACACTAGAGCTTTGATGGAGCCACCACATTTTTTGTTGGAACTATGTTGTTCTATTCATCAACATAGAGTTCATGAGTGATAGAATACGTGAGATTATTCAAGATCATGTTAACATGTTTGATCGTAGATAGGTAAAAAATGTAATAAGTCTATACAATATGAATGTGTTAGAGTTAGGTGTTGCATATGACATAACGGTGTGTTATATCTATAGTGTTTCCATGGTGCCAATTGTGAGATGTTTGGTAAAGAATTTTCTAGGTGTAGTGTCCAAAATTGTCACCCTTGACAATTTCAGACTACCTTGACACCTTATTTTGCTCATAGCTTTTATTATAATAATAATTTACCAATTTCATGGTCAGATTAATAAAATATATTTAATTCCCCATCATCCTTATAAATTTGGGCCAAAAAGTGTCAAACAATGTTGCCATTGTTAGACTATGATGTCATTTTTTGACTATCATCATTGCCTAAAAAGAAAATTTATGACTGTCCTAAATGAGATATTGTTATCAGGATTCAACTGTGTAGTTTTATGAGTCAAACTCATTGACCTATGTTTCATGAGTAGTGGTTCACAAGAACCCATTTCTTGATATTGAATGGTCCACTTAGCACTCATTGCACATATCTAGGTGATGCTCATAGAGGTGAAGCACTAGGCCTTCCTAGGAGGTCACCCATCCTAGTACTACTCCATCTCAAGCACACTTAACCATAAATTTTTCTCCAAGGTTAATCCCACTTAGCTTGCAACCCCATTCACTTTTTTGCAAGATAATTGGGCTTAACCTTGGGGAAAACTCTGTTGTTAAGCACGCTTGAGCTAGAGTAGTACTGGGATGAGTGACCTCCTAGGACTTGGCCTAGTGCTTCACCTCTATGAGCATCACCTAGATGCAATGAGTTTTAAGTGGACCATTCAATATCATGAGATATGGGTTCTTGTAAACAACTACTCATGAAACATGGGTCAATGAGTTTGACTCATAAGCTACACGATTGAATCCTAGTAGCAATATCACAATTTGACACGCTGTGGAAAATACCTCATACTTATTAATGTCCTATATTTTAATTGGTGGGATTTTATGATTTGAAAATGACCCCAAGTCGGCCCATACCCAAAAGGATAAATTAAAATTCATATTTAAACATGTTTTCCTCTCATTTTGAGCATCAAGGAAGCGCTTTATAAAAGAAGGTATTTTGGAGCAATTTGAAGATCCTAAAATCAATCAAGAGAAAATTTATGAGCATTATTGCAACATTATTTTTAGTCAATCATCATGTCAAGTATTGATCATGTTTTTATGCAAGTCCATTCATGTGTTTTTATCATTTTGTTTGTGAGATCTAACCCTTTTAGGTCGTCAAGTGAATCAAGCAAACAAAAATCAAGCCTTAAGGAGATGTGCATGACTTCACTCCTTCAAGGAAGCCATTTTTGAGTGGTGAGTTTCAGTCCTTTATTGATTCATCATTCATTTGTCATCTAGCCTCTATCCCTCAAAAGGATAAGCTCTCTATCAATGACATTTCCATTATGGAGGTGGAAACACCCACATAGGGTTTCACTGAGGCAACCTTCTCTATGGAACAACCCTTCTCTCTTTGAATGTGCAATATGTAGATCTAAAGAAGATTGAGAGAAGTTTAAAGGTCAATTATTCATTATTGCGTTCAAAACCTACAACTTGACAACACACCAAACCTCAGTTATTTGGGAAACCAACAAAGATCTAACAATAAAACATATAGGAAAAGAAGGCTTTGATCTAGCTCCAAAGGACTAGAAATTAGATCTAAAATTCAATCACAAGGACACTGTTACACTTGGCTACTTCATCCAAGAAAATTAGGCTTAAATTTGAACCATAGGTGCAAAGTACTCTACTCAGTCTATTTTTTAAGTTTGGATTTTTTTGACTTTTTGGATATACTATTTTTGCATCGAAATAGGTTATTTGCGTCATTATCCTAGTCAAATCATTGCATTGCATTCCAAAATCCATCCCAAGTTTGGTCAATGGTAGGTTGAATCACCTTTCAGGTTGTAAGGACCAGTCTTATACCTTGTCCAAATCCATCAACCCCGGCTACCTCAAATTCTAAATGAAATACATTAGAAAAAGTTTCTAAGCCCTAGAGTGAAATCCTAGGGCATTCCCTTTTTTCTTCATTTCACTAGCACCACATCATGATTTGAGAGAGGTGAGGAAAAATGTATGATAGTTAGGTGGACATGTTGTAATTCTAGAATGCATGTAATGACAAATGAGGACATGTATTTGTTCTATGAGTTGTTTAGAGGTATTGCAAGTAATTAGAAAGTTTGTCTCCACTTCCACAAGTCATGATTTATTTTTTTATATAGTGTAGGAAGACATGTGCATATTCACATGTTATGATTCAAAATCTTGACTAAATAATTGTGGCACTATAAGGATGATATGGTAGTTATCCATTAATACATATTATTTGGAATGATCAATATTTGACGTCATTGTATGATCATGATATGTTTATTTGAAGGTTGGTATTTCATGACTGGTTACATTATTGAGTTGGTTGATATTCCAAGAAATAATTTGAGTTACTTATTATTTTTCATGCAAATAGGATAGGTTGATAATGTCAAGTTTCTTGATGATGTAGTGGTGTTGTGAAACATGATTGAGGTTGTATGCTATAGTCTAAAGATTTATAAAATGAGTAAAGGAAATAGTTTTGTTTGATTAGAAAAGGGGATCTAGGTCTTAAATAATACTTCTTCCAATTAGGGACATTAGGGATTAAAAGTTATCTCAATATCCACTTGGCTACAAACCTCAATGGAAGAGTGGGTGATCCCACAATACTAGTTTACAATTTTTTGCCAAACTAGACACTGAAATAATTTTTTCTAACTAAATCTTCACTTTCGAGCACCTATAGCAGCTAAACTGTGAAGAATTTGAAGATGATGGAAACTAGTGTTTTTTTACATTTTGTCTATAGATTCTAAATATATTTTTTTCAAAATTTTTGGAATCAGATTGCACTTCTTTTTCAATCTCCTTCGAGAAGTAGTTTTTTTTAGTAAACAACATTTTTAAGGAATGACACTCACCGTATAATGCATAACATTTTTTCCATGAAGGATAAAATTCTAATTATTTTGAATTTATATTTGTAACTATGGTATCTAGTGTATACAATTGGTTAGATAGTGTTTTATTGAATATTTTTTCCTTAATCAAGTTTCAAAGTCAAACCAATTACAATTTAGACGTAGGCAGACCGTATAATGCATAAATTTTTTTATATGTATCGAAATTCAATTTATTTATTTTGTTGCCTCAAGGACTTCAATATCTAGTGCACTCATATTTTTCAATTTTTTTTATAATGCTATTTTTCCACATGTGCATTAGAGAGCTTGATTTTGATGAAAACCTATGTTTAATAAAACTAAAAAATACATAATAAAACCAAAACATATTAAAATTATATTCATTGGATAGCTCGTTCCAAGGACTACCATCATCCGTTGGGTTTGTAGTTCCTCCATTTTCATCCTCAACCCAAGCTTCAAAGTGCAAAATTCTTTACTTTTTGGTGTCAAGGTGAGAAGGTAGAGGGGTTCGCCGAACCTTGGTTCATTCAAACCCCCTTTCAAAATTATTTTCTTTGTGTTTTGGTGGAATGGTGGGGCCTTGCATTTAATTGGTTCACTCGAACCAGGATTCATTTGAACCAAAGGGTTCATTAGAACCCCAAAAACTAATTATTTTTGCATGGAGTCATTTTTTGTAACTTTTCCTTCCTCACTCGAATTGTAAACCACTTTTGTGGGTTTACCCGAGCCAAAATGGTGGATCGAGGTATTAATCCATGTTTGTGTGTGCAGATGATTAATTGAATTTTAGTTGACTAAATTTTATAATGCAATGATTTTCCTAGATCAATTATGAAACTACAACAAACTGAGATGATTTCCAAGAAATGAAAAATAGAAAGATTAAAAAAAATTATAGAAATACAACGGGCAGACACAGAGGAACCTAATATATAAGTTTAAGGCTGAAATGACTGGTTAGGGGCGTGGGACACCCTAGACTGGCTTCCTACTTTTTAGGATATGATTTCACAAGCTTGTAGCTCCTAGTCTACAAGTTCTATTCTCTTGGGGTCACTTCTGGAACTTTTTCTAGTACCATTAAAATCCATTTTCCATGTCTTAACAACCTATAGGGCTTGAATGCATGAATTAGCAATTAGTCCTCAATCTTCCTCCAATTTGCTTTAGATCTAAAAACTTGCACACATAAAAGAGGGGGAAGGGTTGTTCCATATATGGGATTTCCTAAGTCAAACCTTGTTTTGATATTTCTACCTCCACAATTGCTATGATGATGTACAAAAAGAGCTTATCCTCGGTCAAACTGAGGGTAAATGACAAAAAAGTGATAAATTGACAAAATGGTGTAACTCACCACTTAGATCTACATTCCTTGATGGACTAAAGTCGTTTACTCATCACCTTCAAGGAGAAAAATTTGTTTGATTTGAAGTCCTACAAGTGTTAGTACTTACAAAACATGAATTGGCTTACATAAAAACATGATAAATGATTGGCATGATGCTTGACTAAAATTTAATGGACAAATCAAGAGATTATTTCACTTACAAAAAATAATGTCAAGATGGCATTATATAGTTGCATTCATCTTGAAAAAACACAACAAAATACAATAGCAAAATTTGCTATTTTCTTGGATTAGAGTAGATTTGGACAATTTATTTGTTAAGTAAAATTAGATTTAGATTAGCCACTTTTATTTCATAGAAAATATTACTCTAGGAATTGCAAACAAATTAAAATATTAACTGATAACTCAACGAATAAATCAAGAGATTATTACACTTATGAAAAAATATGAAAACAAGAGTGTCAACATTGCATTATATAGTTGCATTCATCTTGAAGAAACACAACAAAAAAACAAAAACAGATTTACTACACTTTCATAGTAATTAGATAATCTGAAAAGTTTATTTGCAAGAAAATATTAGAAAACTTAAGCTTTTATTGATGTTTGGTAGTTTGGAACTATTAGAAATGAAGGTGACTATTATATATGAAAATCAAATTGTAATAGTTAAACTAATTTAACCAATAGTAAATCAAATGGAGATTGCAAGAAAATAAATCGAGAACACAAAGAAGAATGGAATAGAAGAATAAACACATAAGACATTGTTTACATGGAGAAATCTTTAAAAAAATCCCACCAAAAAGATAGGCCCAAATGTGTATTATCTTCATAAACAAAGATTACATATGATCCTTCATTTCTCCTCTTCAATCTTGTCACGCCCCATTGTGTGTTTACCTATTTACTATTACTATGTTAGGGTAAATTATTATATATGTGAATGTATTTGGAATTTTGATTGGAAATATATATGGTTGCACTTTATTTTTTGGAAAATTATGAATGTATGTTTATTTCAATTTTGATGTTATATAATGGAATGTATATCTGGAATGGGTGGTTATTGAATTTGATATATTCTAACTATGAAAAGTATAATGTAAATGTTTGTTTTGATGAATGGATGAATACCATGAAAATGTGTTAAGTTGGATGCAGGTTCAAAGTCAATCCTCTAGAAGCGAAGGGAAGTATCACTCAAGAGAAGAACTTGGTTGGGTAACCTGTAACGAAACCTAACTGAGCTTACACACACACTCACTACTATAATGGTTGATTCAAGTCATAGTTTTGGGAGTTGGTAAGTCATCCTTTAGCATGATGTGTTTGCATTAGGAAGGATCTTGATTTTTGTTGAGAGCATTCTTGGATTGTATTTAAGTGATTGGTGCATGTGAGTTCATCTTCATAAATACTATACTTGATTGATGAGATATATATATATACATAGAATGTATATATATGTATACAAGTGCATGTCAACAACAACCCATACACATTAGATAATGTGTGCATGGGAGTACGTAGGTAGACATACCTACGCACTCATGGATGGATTGCTCATGGGAATCAGGATATTGAGAGGACAATGAGACATGTATGTATATATATGTATATAATGTGTGTGTGTGTATATATATCCATCGACAAGATGGCAATTGTTCATATGTTTGATTATATAATCAAATGTATATATATATGATATATACATATATACATATGTACACACATGTTGATATATGCGTATGTGTTGACAAATGAAAATTTCCATTCGAGTATGTCAATACATGTATATGTACATATACATGTATGTATATATATATATATATACAAACGATAAATTGTATATGAAATGTTAACTTGATCTCATTCATTCGAATATCAAGAGGAATTTTTAGACAAACTTATTTGTCAAAGAATATATATATATAAATATATATTTGAACATATATATATAGATATATGTATAAATAGCATTAAATGGTATTTATTAATTTTATATGTACATATATATATACATGTACACACACACACACATTTATATATATGTACACACACACACACACGTATGTATGCTTATTATACTAATGGCTGATTTATAGTGTAAATACCATGGTTGATTTAATATGAATGTAGCGCAATGCTATGTAATGAATCGCATTATCATTAATGATAAAAGGTGATGGAAAATACAAAGTTTAAATCCATTGAATAAAGTTTATTAAATGAAAAGATAAAAGTGTGGCACACTATATTATGTGACATGTTGAGTCAAATAATTAATAGCTCTATTTAAAAGGAGGTCAATTCAATGAAAGGTGTCGATTCCCATGCCTTGGACTAAGTTGACTAAGTAATACACAACCAGATAATGATTTCAACTGCTTCCTCTATTTAAAACAGCAACCTTGTAGTTAGGAAATGAGATGAATACTTGGTGCCATAATATGAATTAAATGTGTTTCTTTTAAAATTCTTATAAGCTTGAAATTCAATTTCTTGAATGAAGCATGAGCTTTATGAAATAGTCAAACTATTGTTGGCAAGCATAGGGTTGATTTGTTGTAGAGTTTTGATGAGTATTATGATAGGAATCTGACACCTTTTCTTTATTGAGTTGATTCAATGGTTTTTGGATGAGAAGTGTCATAGCATAAGCCTTGTTTGTAGCCTAAGGATGTTGGTTCTTGGGTATAAATATGAGGCATTCTAGTGTAGGGGAACCCTAATGCACTTTTTGAGAAAAAATTTGTCATGATGGATAAAATTTGGTTCTTGGTTTTGATGGAGTCAATTAGGTCATTCAAGACCATTTTGAGTCATTTTAGAATGTTCTATAATGTTTTGGAGTCATATCAATGTAAAATTTGCTAAAATTTATCAAAATTTGCAAATGATGTCATTTGAGTTTTATGTGTAGGATCATGAGGGGCTAAAAAGTGGCAATATTATGGGTATTTGTAGGGTATGTGGCTGACGACTTTTTTTTTACCCAAAATTGATGAAACAAAAAGGGTTTTTAGAGGAGATTCTCAGCTTTCCACCAATATAAATTACTCTTTAATTTGAATTTAATCAATAATTATTATTTATTTTCTATTAGAATTACGACTAAAGTCCTGATCGATAGGCTGATTCAAAAACATCTATAACTTTCAAATGGTATCACATTTTTTAAATCCAAAACATGTGTCACATTCTATGCTTCACATACTATAGGATTAAAAAAAGAAAAATTAAATTTCATGAAGTTTTAACCAAGTTAAGGTGGTCAGACATATGAGTTTTTATATTTTTTTAAGTTGTAATAAAAAAATCATAATTAATTATTTACTTGGAAAAAAATTATAAAAAAATATGCATCACATTTGGACATGAGTCCTCCACTTATATATAAAATATTATAAAAAAATATTATCATTTTATTATGGTTAGGGTGGTCAGACAGACACCTACTTCTTATTTTTTCCCCTGAAATTTAAGTACTACTGCATTGAAATTTCAAATTTTCACCAAATAGATTTTTTTTTTTTTTAAATAAACCTAGTAGTTTAGAAAATAAATTTAATTTTATACAGATTCTATTCTTACATATTTTTGAAATAATATAGATAACTTATTCAAATTTTTACGTCAAGTTGCCTAACACTGATTTTTCTGAATTTTTTGCCACTTAAGGGCCTGTTTTTTCCATGATGATCCTGCACATACCCTTACCAAAAGGTTTTTGGTCATTTTTTTCAGTTGTAAATCATTGGAGCATGTTAAATATGTCTTGTAACATCAACCTTGGGGGTTGGATGAAGTTTGAATGAGAAGAACATCATTTTTACCACATTCTATATTGCATTTTTTTGTGAACAACGACTGTAATTCATGTGGTATGAACTACTACGGATAGGTACAATAATGAAACCACTTAAAGAAGTTGAAGGATATTCTTAGCTTTCAAAAAAAAAAAAATTGAGATATTTTCATCACATTTTGTGCATGATATTGCATTTTTGATGATTGTAGGTCAAAACCTTGCCTAGGGTTTCCAAAGAGAAAAATTTATTCATGGGCACAGTTTTCCACCATCCAAAACCCATGAAAATTGGTGGAAATATTTTTCTTGATGCTTCCCATGTGTTGGAAAAAGGAGGGTGTCTGATTCTTAACCTAGAAGGAGTCCTTGGTGATAGTATGCTTGAAATGGTGTGTAAATTGTTCTAAAAACCCTAGGATCTTTGTTTCTTTGAATGATCCTTACACTGTTTGTCAATGGATGGGTGTGGAATCATGGTAGAACATTGTTAGGGACCTTCACAGGTCTACGAAATCATTTGACAAGAATCCTTGATTTGTTGAAGTCATTGCCTTAATATACCTAGTGGCATCAATGCCTAGTTTTGCATAAAACATTGCTTTGATCACTTGTTTGGGCCATTTATGTTTGGAAAACCATTAGAAAGTGTTGGAACAGGTCTTTACAAGTAAAATACATCATGTTAGATGTTGTCCCATTGTAGTTTTCCTTTGTTGTGTGTCATTAGGCTTTAGGGGTAAGTTGTCAAGAATGGACAAAGGTGTAGATTTGTATTGCTTGCATTGAGGCATTGTTTGGAATGTGTCAAGGTGTTTGATTGTGAGTCCTCCCTCTACATCATATTATCACCTCCTTTTGAGACAATTCTTCTTTAAATCACTATGCTGCTCCATTTTGTTGTATTTTTCATTGAGAGAATTCTTATTTTGCTGAGAGTTATTGTGAGGAAATTTAATGAAAGAGATTGAGAGGGATTTGTTGCTAAGTTGATTTTAAGAGGGAGCAAAGCTTGAGATCCAGTGATTCAATTGGAATAAGTGAATAATAGGTATGAGATTCTATTCTCTTCATGTTTTATCTATTATGTGAAAGATTAATTGACTTGTGTGTTTAATTTGGAAATTGTATTAGGTTGCATGAAATAGAGTAATAATATATTTTGCTTGTAGGAAAGGAAAATATTTATTGATATGATTTCCTTATAAGTTCTTGTACTTACTCCATATTAAGGAGATATTGAATGTCTTCTTTAGTATTACATACGAGGATTGATGATATGGGAATAGCTTGTTAAGTTATTTCAGGAAAAGTTAATTTGTAGACTTAGAAAGCTCATATTTTATACTTGGGATTAAAATATCAATTGAATGGGGTAACTTATTCTTTTTCTTATGCTTTATTGGGAGAGGTACCATTGTGTTTTGGAAAAGGGAATAGGTTATTTTTGAGGTTAATGACTACCTATTGAAGGGAATTACCTATGCATAGTTTATAATGGCCTAAAGTCAAATTGAGTTAGATTAGTGTATGTGAATAGGATGTCTATCATTTGAGATACTAAGTGAGAATACTTTTTCCAAAGTAGTGTAATTTACTTTGGCTCCACTGTCAATTCATAATGTTCCTTTTATGCATGCTAGTTCAGGATTCCATAGCATCTACAAGTTCTAGTTATGCATGGTGCAACACTAAGCTCAAAGTGGTTGTCATTGTGAGGTTACTCCACCAATCTCTTTGTCAAAGGGTAGGGCCATCTATTAGATGATAGATGTGTCAGGGACTGCATTTGAGTCTATGGTTGGTATAAAAGTGCTTGAGTAATGCTTCTCCTCCTTAGTTGGTGACCAAGATTTGAAATCAGATTCATGGACCATCTATATCTATTCCTTTGAAGCTTGGTTGAGCTATGTATATATTTTTTATACAACCTTTGGAAATATTGTAATATGTGGAATATTATTTTGAAAATGAAATAAAAGAATGAAATTTATTATGTCATTTTTACTCATTTGTTCTCCTTTGGAAAATAATTTTTTTATGAAAATGCTTATGAAACATAGCTTATTTACTTGAAAGTGAAGACTTCGAAAATTTTACTTGCGTTAACAATTGGCATGTTACAAATCTTCAATCCTTCAACAACTACCTAAATAAATTTTCTACATACTAGTACCTCCCTTAGCACCTATTTAATCATATTTTTTCCCCTAAATGGGGCATCCAAGGTTTTTTACACATTCCAACACCTTGTTTCAAAAAATCCAAGATTTAATTACACATCTCAATATAGATTACAACTCACCATCCAAAATTTACACATAGTTTATCCTTATAAACAATCCAATGGACAAATCAAGAGATTATTTCACTTACAAAAATAATATGAAAACAATAATGTCAAGATGATATTATATAGTTACATTCATCTTGAAAAACTATAACAAAATACAAAAGACAAATTTACTCTTTTCTTGGATTAGGTAAATTTGGACACTTTATTAGTTAAGTAAAATTAGATTTGGATTAGCCACTTTTATTTCATAGAAAATATTACTCTAGGAATTGCAAAGAAATTAAAATATTACGTCACAATTCAACAAATAAATCAAGAGATTATTTCACTTATGAAAAAATATGAAAAAAAGAGTGTCAAAATTGTATTATATAGTTGCATTCATCTTGAAGAAACACAACAAAGTACAGAAACAAATATACTACACTTTCATAGTAATTAGATAGTCTGAAAAGTTTATTTTTAAGAAAATAATAAAAAGGATTTGAGCTTTTATTTATGTTTGGTAATTTGGCACTATTAGAAATGAAGGTAACTATTATATATATATATATATATGAAAATCAAATTGCAACAGTTGAACTGATTTAACCAATAGTAAATCAAATGGAGATTGAAAGAAAATAAATCAACAACACAAAGAAGAATGGAACAAAAGAATAAATGCATAACACATTGTTTACATGGAGAAATATTTTTGAAAAAAAAATCCCACCAAGAAGACAGGCCCAAGTTTGTATTATCTTCATAAACAATGATTACATACAATCCTTCCTTTCTCCTCTTCAATCTTCAATCCTTCAACACATACCTAAATAAATTTTGTACATACTACTACCTCCCTTAGCACCTATTTTGGAAGAATCCAAGTTTTACTTACATATCCCAATGTAGGTTACAACTCACTAACCAAAATTTACACATACTTTATCCTTATAAACACCTCATTTATCCACATCCCAAAGTAGTTTTTTTTCTTTCCCAACGTGTTATAACTTGCTGGAAACATGAGAATGATGGTGACATGATGGTGTATATGATGGTGTATGGTGTTGTCATTGATGGAAACCCATTGTAGAAATGTAGAAGTATTGATCCAGAGAAGACTAAGCTTTTTGGAAGAATTGCATGTCTTGGTATGCATGTTTAGTATAACATTTTTGTGGCTTGTATTGCTCTGCATTGCATCATCTTGTTATGTATTTAAGAGGTAATCATGGTATGTGTGGAAGAATTCTATATCCAAATTTTCAAAGTTCTATGTCTTTCACAACTGAAGATATTGATGACAGAGTATCGAGCTTTGTAGAGATATAGTTACAAGTGCAAAGTGCATATTGGAATGCTTCACATTCCACCGTGGATGATTATTATGTTGTGTAGTTATGGGGAAGTGTTTGAGGATTTCAAAAGTGTGTGCCCTCCAATTTTCAAGTGGTTTTCTGGTCTGCATGTCAAGTTGTAGATGAACAGTTGGTTCATTCAGTTGTTGCTTCACCAATTTTGCTATGTGGTGTTGACTTAAGGGTTTTGGGGTCGTGCGGTACTAATTTATGTAGGGAGTGGATTCATGGGATTAATTATAGTTCATGTTGACCTATTTTTATGAAAAAAAAATTTTGGTTCCTTTTGCAAGGCGTGTGTGATGGAGTTTTTGGTCAAGTCATGGTGTTACATGGTTCATGCAATTAGGCCGACCTAATTGATGTTATGGGTGTTTGTGGTATATATAGAAGGTTGATTCAATGTGTGAAGAATGTATGTAGAGATTGTGTGTGATGATGTAAAGCAGTGATAAGTGTCAAAGGTGATAGTGGTGAAGTATGAACTGTGTAAGGTCACTTTTTTTAGCCTAATTGGAACTGTGTCTTTAGCATGTTGCAGATGCATTTTTAGGAGTTCAAATATTTGGAAGTGAGTCATTCTTATATTCTCTTTTCTATTATGGATAGTGAGTCCTTTGGGAAGTGATCCTTTCCTTTTGGACAATGAGTCCTCCATTTTTTATTCCATTGTAACCAGTTATAATATATTGTGAGCTAATCCTCACAATGGTTTTTCCCTTTTAAGGGTTTTCAACATAATTCTAGTGTTCTTTTTTTATTCATGTGATGCATGCTTTAATTACTCTTTTCCATTTTTGCAAGTTTAATGAGATGCTTTGAATCCATATTTAAGTTGATGAAGTTAATGAATTTCAATGAATACTGATTCACCCCCTCCCTCTTAGTATCCCGAGTGTTCAACAATCAGTATTAGAGAAAGGTTTCTTGAATTGGATTAACATTTGAGGTAGATCTTGGAGGTTGAACATGTGGTAGCTAGGAGATATCCTATTCCTTGAAATATATCATAATGGAAGGGTTTATTGAAGAATAATGTGAAGTTGATATGGAAGGGGAACTCAAATCATGCCTTGATGATCTGGATAAAGTAGAATGTGAGAATAGAGATATGAAAGAAAATATTAAGCAAATGAGTGCACCAAGAAGTTGAGGGATCAAATCTTAAGAAAGTTAAAGAAAGATTCAAGGAAACAAATGAGTAGCTCAAGCAATCAAATGAGACGATCACCAATCTGAAAATACAAGTTGAAGAGGGAAAAAGAGTTGAAGACTGCTTAAATGCGAAATTGAAAGACAAGTCTATAAAATTCTCAAGACTTGAAGAAGATATTGTGACTTTGAGGACAGATCTAGAGAAAGAAAATATTCAAGAAGACAAATTCAATAAGAGCTCCACCTTGCTTGATGATATGCTAACTAGTCAAAAGGATTCTAAGGAAAAATAAGGATTAGGATTTGAAAAAGGAGAAAGATCAAAAGAAAATTAGACTCCAAAAAATGTTGAAAAGAAGAATAATAAGCAAAGGAATATTGGAAATAAGAAGAGCAATGTCAAACAGGTTTGGAACCACAAGAAATATATCAAGACACCTCCTATTAGACAAGCAGTTGCACAATGGTATTCATCTTTTAATGGTTTTGATTAGAGGTAAAAGATAGGTTTTGAAGGGGCTCAGAACCTTTACAAAAAGGAATAGCTAAAACAAAAAGGGAACAACATTAAACAACCATCAGCCCAAAGTCAGCAAACCACCAGCCAAAAAATAGCCAGAAACTGGCAAACACCACTACATATTGTTTAGAATTTCAACAGCTTTCATCTCACTAGCAGCAAGCTTCTATCCCTTAACCCCAGTATCAGAAACCTCAATACCTGAGGCCCCAACCTAATTTTCAATCTATTTCTAGTCTTAACCCCAAGCCCACTAGTTTTTACCTCACAACTCAAAATAGAACCTTTAGCAGCACCCTTAACAATAGCATAATCCTCCACCATCAGCTTACCCTCAGCAGTCATAACATCAACAGAAAAAATTTCCTTTCTCTTTTTAGGGGAGAAATCCATCGCAGAGTCTGACATAGTCAAGACTTTAGGGGCTTCTCCACTCTTCATAACCACTTTCCAAATTTTATCAATTTTCTCCTCAAGGAATAACATTCTTCCCCCCATACTCTGTTTTAGATTGATGGTTTCCTCTGCCACAGTATTGAGACCAGCCATTAAATTATCAATTTGGATTTAGATCGAAGGGTCCTCAGCCTTGCAAGAAATACTTTTAATATGAACATTGGTCCTATTGATCTCATGAAAGAACCATTTAAATAGTTTAAAAAGCACATTGACACTGTCATGGGCTGATCCCGACACATCAGAAAGATCCTCCTTATCAAAATTTTCAATGTGATTGCCCACAACAACGTCCTCTTCAAAAGAACTCTCATGAACCTTATCATCAGAGGCATCCTTACCTTTACCAATAGGGATAGGAGACTTCATCCTATGAATGGAATTGGAAATTTTCTCCGCAACAACCTTCCTCTTCTGAATCCTATTTGAATTTGCTTTATTATTTCCCGCAACTTGTTCACCACCCATAGCTCTAACCTTCTCCTACTTCGGTAACCTTATGATAGAACTCAGAACATCCTCACCATGGAAGCCACCAGCCAGAGAGAGAGGGACATTGTTCTCTAGGTGTTGAACAGGTTTCAAAACCCTTCTCTTCTGGCTTCTCTCCTTAGGTTCATGCACATGTCTAGATGCAGGGGGAGGAGAAGAAGCTTCCCCATAAAGATCATCTTTATCTCTGCCCCCCTTAGAAGGAACTATCTCCTCCACATCATCATTGCAATTCATATAACCTGCTTGCTCATCCATTTTCCTTTTCCCAGATTTACCCTGAACAGGGGATATGGGGCTCTCCTCCAAAGAGGCATACGAATCTGGGACATAGTCAACATCATCATCCCTATCCGACTCAGATTCTTTGTTTAAAATAATCCTCCTCTTCCTTGGTTTCTTAGAATCCCTTTCCTCACCTGACTCGGTTTCATAACCCTCCCTAGCTTTAGCAAAAATATCCTTCAGAGAAACAAGAGTTTTATGGACATCATCAGCTTTCACATGTTCATAAATAAAAAGAATCAACCCCTAAATGTAGGATAGGGTTTTTTGGATTCTTCCTATGCTCTTTAATCCCACAGTCCATCAACACCAGCAATTAATAGGGAAATGACACCCATTTCTTGTGCCTAAAATGGTTAAGCAACATAAAATGGTAATTGTTAATGGCCGTGTACATTCCTTCTAGGGTTACATACTTCATGATTTCTTCAACAACATCTTGCCAAAGAGATTTCAAGGAACTCCTCAAATACCCACCACTCTTCGTAGGCTTCAAGTCATCAATCTCATTCTTCTTAAAGAAAAGGGACATCACTGCCTGTGATTCTTTCTTATCCCTATACACTTTCATACCCTTATTTGCTAGGCTAGTAATCTGGGCTATGAATTCCTCATACACTACAATTTCCCTACCACCCAAGTCCAAGGTTCTCCCTTTCCACCCTTTCTCAACCAATTCAGTAACTTGGGGATTATTGCCATGCAGTTTCTCCATGAAAGGAGTTAGACCACCCTTTTCTAAAATCTCCCACACCTCCTTTCTCAGCTTAGCAGTATCATAGGATTTGGGCTCAACATGATTTTTGTCCCCACCCATGATGATAGAAAATAGAGACCAAGCACTCAATAGGAAACTCAGAAGGAAGTAGCAGACACCACCCAAAACTAAATTATCCAATAGAAGACTCTAGAAGCTTATGCAACTAACACCCACAATTTGTGTGGAGGCAGCCACAAGACATACATACCATAATGAATTTGAACTTTGTGCCATATGACAACATTTCCTCAAAATCATAACCATAACATCCTTACTAATGACATTCAACCACGTGAGCAAGGATGTGCACACCTTAATGAGTAAATTAAGTTTCATTTATAACAATAGTCATAGCCTCATAAGGGATGGGGTCATTTAAATCCTAGACCTTACTATCTCTAACACCAAAGTTAGCGAAGAAATGAGCTAACTTATTTCCCTCTCTCAAAATATGGGAAATATATACATTATCAAAGGATTTAATAATTTCAATGGAATCGTTGATCAAGGCCTCAATTGTCCAAGACGGGGGAGATATATTCTTCAAATTATTAATAATGTTCAGATAATCACCCTCCAACCAAATCTTCCTGTACCCTCTTCTCTGAGCCAAAACAAGACTATGATAGGCAGTCGCCGCCTCCGCAAAGTGGTTTGTGTTCATCTTTTAATGGTTACTATTATTATTGCAATAAATTTGGACAAATATTTGGAGAATGTAGAAGCATAATGAATCAAAAATTTCAATCATTTTCCAGCCAATGCTATACATGCAAAATATTTGGTCATAAGGCTAGTGAGTGCAGAAGTCAGATGATGAATGGTTACAATAATGGTATGATGTTTCAATCATTCAATGGTTACTATTATACATGTAATGGTTTTGGGCATAAGGATTTTGAATGCAAATATAAATGGAAAGAAGTAAGTTTTCTTAGTAAAAAGGTGTCATATGTCATAAATGCAATAAACTAGGACACATAGCTAAGTTTTACAGAAGTAAGAATGTGAAACCCTCTATTTCATAAAAGAAGATTGATATGGTAAAGAAGGTTGATCCAATTGAGATGAAGAAGGAGATGAACAAGATATGGAAGAAATAGGAAGAGAATGAGGTAAAGAGTTACTATGTGCCAAATTTTGGTGTAGATGTTTCCTCTAAAAACTAGATAGAGAGCTTTGGCTTTGGGGGGGTTTTAACAGAAAACTTTTCAACCCCCCGCCAAAGGTGAGATGTTGATGTCTTCAACATACTGGTACATATGTAGGATGATATGCTTTATATCTTGGAGAAATATATGGTGTGAAATATCTTATTGCAAATATTTTTGAAGTGATTTGGAGTGCATGTGATATCATAGAGAGGGCTTGATAGCTTTTTGACCTACTTTTATCTACTGCATTTATTGTGCATTTTAGGTCACTAGAAAAGGGTTTATAATTTAGTTTGCATATTCTAAAATCCATTCATGTTAGAGAATTTAGAGTGGAGAGTAGAGAAAAAAAGTGTTATTTAGCAATTTTGAAGTGATGTTTGAAACCCTATTGGTGAATTCCAAAGGTATTTGTCAATTTCTTGCAAACCCTAATTTGAAGAAGTTTAAGATGTATACTCCTCAAGTTATTGATATTCTTGAGATGCCAAGACCTAAGTTCAAGAAGCACCCATACAAATCAATGGAAACAGATCAAGAAGGTGCATTTTCTAGGGTTCCAAGTGGTGTAATGCACATTAATGCACATAGAGGATATGTGTATTTACTTCCATTCAAAGATTGATGAATATGATCATTTAAAGATGGTAGAATTTAGGGAAAAGATGTTGACTGGAGATGATTTTGAGTTGAAACAAAAGTATGAGAGTTTGATGGAGAAGAAATTGGATGTGTGGAATGAGTTCCCCAATTTATGTTATGAAGATGAGTGGGTTAAGCATGTCTTGAGAATAATTCATGACAAATCATGTGGTTGGACATGCTGCATATGATAAACAAAGAGGAAAATAGGGTTGTTACAGGTTTGTGCTCCACTAGACCAATCCTGACATTGAAGGTTGTGAAGAATGATGTCGTAATGAAGCTTACCAGAATGAAGTTTGAAAAGCATTCCCTAATAGTGAATGACATTGATGATCTGAGGGTGAAGTATGCCTCTATGATGATTGGTTACAAGATCTTCTATACAAATAGGGAGAGTTATGTTTCTACCACCACAATACACACAACACACTAGATGGTGAAGGAAGGTGAAGACATTGATTTGTGTGAGCTCTTGAGATTGTAGTTAATGGAGAATTCGTAGAAGATAAAAGAGTCAAGGTTACTCTTGTTATTATGTTTTTTTACTTTCTTAGAGAGGTTTATGGAATAAAGAGTATTGTATGGTTAGATAATGTTCTTGTAGCTGCACAAATAAGAGATCATTTGAGAATATTTGTAGACCTAGAGTCCTAGAACTCTATGTTGTGGGTATTCTTCAAAACATTTCAATCTTGGATGCAAGAGAGATATAGGATTCCAGAATTTTTTTTTGAGAAGTATAACAATGACATAACATTCATGGTCAGTAGATACCATTGCTACATGGAAGTAGTTGAACCCAGAACTGTTTGGGTTCTGGAGCTTGGTTATGAGGTGATAGAAGCTAAAATTATTAACCTTGCAGAGATTGTGCTAAGTAAGCCTAGAGATCCAACAAGGGATAAGGGATAGGTTTGGAACATGTGTAGAGATATCAAGCAAAGAAAAATTGGAAAGCAAAAGAAAGATATTATAGAAAATTTTGAGAAGATGAAAGTTGATATGGAAAGGGAGTTTGGTGCCCTTGAAGCCCCTATGGAGAAATCCAAAAACACATCTACTCCTTTGTAGACTTCCCCAAGACTAAGGTCAAGTAGGACCTCAATCTCCACTCTTGATGTTCCAAAATCCTTAAGAACAAAGCTTATAGATGGTTCTAAGAAGAAGGATACATCAATCACCTTTGTGCATTAGAAGGCCCCAAAGAGAAAAAGTAAATAAAAGGAAACCAGAGAAAATTATGTCAATTTTGAAGATGAAGAAGAAGAGGAAGAGGAAGAGGAAGAGGAAGAGGAAGGACCCCAATTGGTCCAAAAAAAGAAGTATCAAGTCTATCAAGAAAAGATCAGTACAAAGAGAGAAAATTAATGTGGTGGATATAGAAAGTGAAGAGGAAGTAGAAAAGGAAAAGGAATCCTTCATTTTTCAAAGAACATAAGAGAATCATAGACTAGGAGAAGAAGAAAAATCATCTAAAGATAAGGAAAAAGAGAATGAGGAAATTCTTCCAGTCTGGATGCACAGTCCTATAAATTTGGATGCATTATTCAATGGCATTACAGAGTTTGGTATTTTGAAAGATATAACTACAAGGTATCTAGATGCAAATGATGAAGATAAGGCAACAATTGAAAAGGTTGTAGTAAAATATATGGTAACATTCAATACTAGCCTAGGTGAGATAAAGGATCAATTATCAGATGATCTAAAAGGTGTGTTGAATGCAAGAAAATAAGAGATTATTGAAGAGGATGCGGAGATGAAGACATTTTCCTTGGAGAAGATTGGTTCTTCATTGTCTCAGTTGTATAGAAAGAAATACAAGACAAAACAAAGAGTAAGTACTATTATGAGTAGAGATAAGGAAGATATTGAGAGGTTAAAGAATGATACACTACGAAAAGTTGAATAACTTGCTAAAGAGTTGGGAGTTTCTCCAGATGATGAGGATCAAATGCAACAAGACACATCCCTCCCAAAAAGTAATGATTCTATCAATGAAAAAATGAGCATGAGTAGTAAGAAGAAGAAGATATGGTGACAGATAACACCCCTCTATATGTGGAGAGAAAAAAAGATAAATAGGGTGCCCCAAAGAAGAATGAAGCACAAAAGGAAGAAAATTTTCCCCATCTGAAAGTTGAGAAGAATATTGAAGAATGTTCTGGCAGTAGTGAGAAAGAAAAGAGTGATAAAAATGAAGAAGAAAGCAATAAAATAGGTGGTGAATCCTTCAAACCCTCTGGAGATTCATTAAAAGATTTTTTGGACATGCAGTTACAATTTCAACCAGTGGTATCTGCATGGTTGTTGCAAATTCCTATGCAACAAGGTCAAGTGGGCCTGGATAAGATTTCCCTTCTACACAAGTTACAACTTGGTGAAGTATTTCATGCCTCCATAAGGAAGGAGATTCTTTGATTCACCAGAAGAGTATTGAGTTGTTGGATGAAGTAGTGAAGGTGTTGTATGAAGGCCTTCTAAGAGTATCTATTAATAGTTCTTTATCCTGTGTGCAATAATTAAGGTTATTGCTTGATTCCTTTGAAGAATATTTTGTTGGTTTGGAAGAAAAGATAGAGAAGGAAATGGCAAAGAAATTCAATGATAAAATTTTAGCTGAATTTTTTTATAAGTGTGGTACTACACATGCCAAGTTGCAAGGAAACTTAAAGGAAGTTTAGAAGAGTTTGGAAGAATCCAAAAAATTGTTTCACTTCTTGTTAAAGAGGTTATTTTCTACAAGGAGCATTAAGGATTAGATGGACTCAATTGAGTCTCAAATTTCTCAAGCCTAAGATGTTTATGATCCAATGATTATTACAAATGGATCAACTAGAGTGGTTATTGAGGATCTACATAGTCAATTTTTTCTACTGTAGGAGCAAAAAGAGCAAATCATAAAGCAATGCAATAAGCTCTGTGACATGGTAAGTCTTAGACTTACATCTTTCTCTGAATTTTTGGCTAGGTAAAGGATTGGGAGGTTGCAAAGAAGGATTGGGAGGTACACCTTACAAAATTGAAGGTGTCTTATAAGGGTGTTTTACCCTCTTCTAGTTAAGATGTACATTTTTTCTTTGTATAGAGTTTTTATTGCAATGTACATATGCAGAGTTAGTAGATAGTGTTGTGGTACAAGTTTTGTCACTTTTGGTAATATATAATATATAAAGGGGGAGTGAAGAAGATAGGGGCAATTATTCTCATTTAAATATATTAGTAAGGGGAGTGATGCATAGATCTCTTTTCCCTTGATGTCAAAGGTGGAGTATCTTTGGAGAAGTATGTCGCCATCAATGAGAAAGTGGGAGATTGTTGGAAACATGAGCATGATGGTGATATTGTTGAAAAATGAGGTGTTTTCTTAGCTTAATACTCTGTAAAACTTTAATATTGTTGATCTAAGTAAGTCTTTTTTTTGTTACATATATTCTTTGTGGGTGATTATCCTGATTAATCCATTTTACTATTGTAGAATGAAGAGAGAAGTTGATAGAAGAACTAGATGGGATATTAGAAAGATCACACAAGATATAATGTGGAGAAACCCTTTCGGGAAAAAAATCCACCAAGAATTATTCTATTATTCAATCTCTGAAATACAATAGCTCCAATTCTTGCTTGAGAATGCTTCTTTTGTCTTTATCAATCTTCTTCACACTTGCAAATAACAATTATCAATACTCTCTTCAACTTGAATGAGATATAGAATCAATGTGCAACCTTGTAATCTCCAAATGGTGATAATTACAATGCACAAGCTCAAGCCCTTGAAAAGGTACGCCATATTGGTTCAAGTTGAGTTATTCTGTGAAGACTCAAGCTTACAACATGCACTTCATGCATTTGGGCGTCCCAAACTAAAGCTACAACTTATCCTTCACTTTGGTGATAATTCCAAAGCTCTTCCTCAAAGTTGGCACCCATAAGTAATCCTACTTAATTGAGCCTTCAAAAATATCTTATCATGCAAGAGAGGTAAATCCAAGAAAGAATCTTGGGTGCCCAAGTTGGCTCCAAGTGATTTCTATTTAACTAAAACATTTACTCAACACCATTCCCAAAGAATGATCATCCCCTGTTAACTAGAGGTAGTCCCTATTATCTGTCATACAACTAAATGTTATTAGCCATGCATTCCAAGTTAACTGAAGTTAACTAACATACAACTGAAACTAACTGAAGACAACTAAACCATAACTAAACTAAACTAAACTAAACTAAACTGATTCTAAACTGAACTGAATTGAATTGAACTTCAAGCATGCAAACATAAAATCCTAACTCCTAGGACCTTTACATGCATTCAAAAGTGTTAATTGTTACTCTGTATAGTTAACTGAACACAAGATGAGTGTCACCTTACCATGTGGGTGTCCCATGCACCCCTATTATTTAGGAACTCACTATGGATGCCCTCACATGCTTCTTACATTTATAATTAATTACAAATTTCAATAATCATGATTATTTCATCAAATATTAATCTCATCCTAATCTTAGTGTTGTTGAACACATTCCAAGAATCTAGGAGATACATGAAATAATTAATGTTTAGGATTTGCAATTAAATGGCATCTTATTTCCAATAGATATGATGGTGTATGGTTTTGTCCTTGATGAAAATCCATTGTAGAAATGTAGAAGTGTTGATTTGGAGAAGACTAAGTGTTTTGGAAGAATTGTGTGTCCTGGTATGCATGTTTAGTATAACAGAGGAACAATTTTGTGGTTCACATTGTTCCACGTTGCATCATCTTGTTATATGGTTTAGAGGTAGTCATGGTATGTGTGGAATAACTCTATATGCATAGTTCATCTTCCATATAGCTAAATATATTGATGATAGAGTATTGGGCTTTGTAGAGACAAAGTTAAAGGTGTGGAGTGTATATTGGAATACTACGCATTCTAGGTCACAAATTATTATTATGTTGTGCAGTTCTACGAAATTGTTTGAGGATGTCAGAAGTGTGTGCACTCCAATACTCAAGTGGTTTGGTGGTTTGCGTGTTGAGTTGTGAATGAACAATTGGTTCATTCAGTTGTTGTTTCACTAATTTTGTTATGTGGTGCTGACCTAAGGGTTTTGTGGTCATGCGGTACTAAGTTATGTAAGGAGTGAATTTATGGGAGTAATTATAGGTTATTCTGACCTATTTTCATGAAAAACATGTTTTGGTTCCTTCCACAAGGCATGTATGATGGATTTTTGGGCTAACAAGTCATGGTGTTACACAATTCATGCAATTAGGCCAACCTAATTGATGTTATGGGTGTTTTTGGTATATATAGAAGGTTGATTCATTGTGTGAAAAATATATGTAGAGATTGTGTGTGATGATGTGATGCAATTATAAGTTTGAAAGGTGATATTGGTGAATTATGAATTGTGTAAAGTCAATTTTTTGAGACTAATCAAAACTATGTCTTCAGCATGTTACAGATGCATTGTTAGCAGTTCAAATCTCTAGAAGTGATTCATTCTTCTATTCTCTTTTTATTCTGGATAGTGAATCCTTTGGGTAGTGAGCCTTTATTTTTGGCAGTGAGTCCTTGGATAGTGAATCCTCCATTTTTTAATCCATTGTAACCGATTATACTATATTGTGAGCTAATCCTCATCGTGGTTTTTCCCTTTTAATGGTTTTCCACATAAATCTTGTCTTCTTGTGTTTATTTATGTGATGCATGCTTTAATTTTTCTTTTCCATTTTTTAGGTTTGATGAGATGCTTTGAATCCATATTGAGGTTGTTGAAGTTAATGAATTTCAGTGAATATTGATTCACCCCCTCCTCGCATCTCAGTATTTCGGGTGTTCAACATAACTATCCAAAAATTGGTCACAAGAGTCCAAAACAACCTCATGGGAAATTGGGCACCCAAAAACATCGTAACCTCCAAGATGCCTTTCTAGTAAATAGTAACTTCTTACCAACAAATAATTAATTACTGACTCCTAGTAAATAAAAGTTACCACTAGTAAAACCTAAATGGTAAAAGAGAGTTACTATTGATAGTGAATCCCTTGACACTTATTAAATGATTAATTAATATTAGGAGTAATTAAATTCATAGGATTTACAAAGTTATGTCATCTTAATCCTAATAATCTCTCATATTAGATTTGTATTTGTCAAAAAGAAAATTGGCTTTGAAGCCTGTTTCAATAAGACATTGAAACATTAAAGCAATCAAGTGAATTGGATTCCAATAGATTAACTCATTTGTAAATCCCTTCATTGCTCCTCACTCAGCATCTCATGCCAATTTTGTCTTGGAATTCAAGAGGATTGGGTTGAGTTCATCTTGAGTAAAGTTAGATCCAATTGGCTAAACCATGAGCCTACAAACCAAGCCTATGATTGAGAGCAAGCTTAAGGATTGAGATATATTTGTTATTCAATGGATGAGATTTATTATTCACAAGTACTCATAAAAACTATAAATTTATTTTAATATTTTATTGATGAATAATATATTGAGTATGGATGATTTTTAAGGCTAGGTTAAGTTCCCTCATGTAGGGTTTTCCTATTGTATATCTTGTGACATTTGTAATGAAATAACTTGCAAAATAGAAGAATATTATATGAAATATGTTGCTAATACTTGATAATAACTAAGAACAACAAGCCACTTTGTGGGGAAAACCTCAAAATATCTCCAATGATAACACAATTCACAATATGGTGACCAAATAAGACCCGTAGCCTCCTATATAAACCTATTTATGCCTGTGATATCATCCTGGCCAACTTAGATGCCCCTATATAACTTAGATGCCAAGTTAGATGCCCCTAGTCTGACCTAACTAACTAAATAATAATATAATAATGATAAAATCACTTAATTAGAAGTTAAGATAGCTATAAGATGACTGTTCATAACCTAATATGCACTAATATTAAGGGCATAACATACCCCCTCACTTCAAATAAGCATTTTCCTCCATTTTAATCAGGTGTGAATTCTTTTGGATGAACTCATCACCCTCCCACGTGGCATCTTCAAATGGTAAATTATTTCATTCAATGAGATACTCAGTGAGTGTTCTAGTCCTTAGATTCTTTGGGTGTGTTTGACAACTAAACTTTGGTTCCAATATGACTCTTCTTCATCAAGCTTTG
Source organism: Sequoia sempervirens (assembly GCA_007258455.2). Lineage (NCBI taxonomy): Eukaryota > Viridiplantae > Streptophyta > Pinopsida > Cupressales > Cupressaceae > Sequoia > Sequoia sempervirens. The sequence continues at coordinate 128,857,704 of VDFB02086081.1, read as the reverse complement.
GTAATATTTCTTGAGTAGAGATATTATTCCCAATTACCACTAAGTGACACTCAATTATTGATTGTAAACCTAGATGGATGGGAGCACTAGATTGAGAGACTTCTAATGAACATAATTGGGTCACAAATCCATCAACTCCTTTCTTAAGAAACTTCTACATTTTTTGAGAGCTTACTATTTGTGGGGATTTTTCCTTCAACCCTCTTAGTTCTACTATATTTCTTTCTAATTGGAATCTCATGAATAACCCTTGGAATTTCATCTCAATTATTACCAAAGTAGTAATCCATTGTACTCCTAAAACAATATTTGTTGCACCCATGGAGATATAATACATTGGGCTATAAAGGTGATAATCTCCCATGGATAATTTAATGCTATGACATTTTCCATAACAACTAATAGTACCACCATCTGCAATCAAGACTTGAAACTCTAAAGATAGATATATAAAACAATTTATATTTGTAGCCAACTTTTTATCGATAAAATTATGAGTACTACCCAATTCGATCAACATGGTTACTTTATGATTCCTTAAGAAACCCACTACCTTGAGAGTTTGTGGGGCACGAAAACCTAAGAGTGCATGATAAGAAATGATTGGTTTGGAATCATGTGATTCCTAATTCAACTTCCTAACACCCTCTAATATTGGTTCTTCCTCTTCTTCCACACTTAGACCTTCAATATGGAATAATTTCTTTTCACTACATTTATGTCATGGATTATATTTGGCATCACAATTGAAACACCACCCTTTTTCTCTCTTCTCCTCAATTTGTTCTAGAGTCAACCTAGTAGGTTGAGGAAAAGAAGGTGTTGAGTACACCCTTTCTCTCCTATCTCATTATCTCCTCTCTTATTAGGAATCAAATACTTATCAAAAACTTTTCTTGTCATTACTATTTCTTGTGATAAGGAGTGTGGTTGGAACAACTGTAATTCATATTTTATGTGGTCCTTCAAACCCCCTAGAAATAGTTCCTTCAAATTTTATTTTGTCACATTCTCACTCTTAGAGAAGGGGCTTGAAATTGTTAAATATAATACTTGACCATGCTTGTTTGCTTTAATTTAGTGAGTTGGTAAAAGTAGCTATCCATAAAGTTCTCTCCATAATGAGTAGCAAGTTCCTCTTGAAAATTTGACCAAGTGACCACACAACCCTTCTTTCTCTTCTCATCACATAACCAACAATAACACATAAATTGATCTGCTTCTAAGTACAATGATGCCATAGCCACCTTTTTTTGACTAGTAACATGATGAAGATCAAAGAACTTCATTTTTCATAGCCAATTGGTTGGATCTATAAGGAAGCTAAGGTAGCATAACAACTTCCTACAATAATCTTGAGAGGAGAATAATGCAAAACTTTACAAATATTTAATAGTTACAAAAATAAAAATAAACATAAATTTCACGCATACCACAACACAGTGATTTATGTGGGGAAAACCCCTTCGAGAGAAAAGCCGCACTCCAAAAGTCGCACAATATATTATTCAGAAATCACAAAGACTACAATATACTTGTAGAGCAAGCTTCTCACAGGAATATCACCACCAAAGATCTAGAGACAACATGACAACTATCAGAATCTCAGAACACATGTCACCATCCACAATTGTAGTACAATGCCCTCATAAAATAGGGTTACCTTCTAGGGCAAGACATGAAAAAAAAATCCACCAAATCTAAAACCTAATAATTAATGGTCTAGATTTACAATATATCATTTATTTAATGTATGTCAGCCATTTAGGAGTTTTCTAAAAAAAGTTAACAAAATTTTTTTTACACACATCCCAATCCTCCCCTCCACCTCGTGCTCTCATTGTATATTACACCTATCAATGTAACTAGGATATATATATCCTATCAACAATAAACATTATATGATTGCAAGGTTGAGACACAATTTCCCAACAAAACTCCCACTTTTCAAACACTTGCAAGAGAAATGGGAGGGATTAAACACTGTCTCCTAATTTCTAGGGGTCAAAAGGCCTAGTCTCTAAACACCATATGAACTTCTTTGTGCTCACAAGCTTAGTAAAGAATTAGAAACATTCATCAAAGTTTCTATCTTAACCAGTTTCACCCTACCATCTTCGACCATATCTCGAATAGAATGATAGTGTACATCAATATGCTTGGTCCTGGCATGAAATGTTGGGTTCTTGGCTAGACATATCACACTTTGATTGTTGCAATAAATTATCACTTCACCTTGTTTTATTCCAATATCTGAACATAGTCTCTTAAGCCAAAGGACTTCTTTACAAGAATGGGTAGCTATCATATACTCTACTTTAGTAGTGGACAAAGCAAGCACAACCTGCTACTTACTCATCCAACTAATTGCATCACCAAATAAATTAAACACATAAGCATTGGTGGATCATTTGCTATCAATATCACCTACCCAGTCTCAATCCACATAACCATGAATATCAAGGTAAATCTCGTCTTCAGTCATATTACTATGATAACACAAGAAATAATCTGAGGTACCATGCAATTATTTGAAGACTCTTTTAACTGCATCCCAATGAATTCTACCAGGATTAGAAATATATTTGGAAAGAACTCCCACTGCTTGGGCAGTGTCTGGTCTAGTACAAACCATATCATACATCAATCTTCAAATTGCACTTTGGTAAGGCACTTTGCTCATGTCTTCCATCTTTGATCGAGATGTTGGACAATCTAAAATAGATAACTTTGTTCCAATATAAAGGGAAACATGCAATGTTCTACAATCTTGCATGTTAAATATCTATAAAATTGAATTGACATACTTACTTTGGCCAAGCCATAGCTTTATGCTCACTCTATATCTTTGAATTTTTATCCCAAGAATGTATCTAGTTGTACCAAGGTCTTTCATTTCAAATTTGGTAGCAAGTTGAGATTTTAATTCAGAAATCATACCTTTCCCTTTACCAATATAAATAACATATCATCAACATATAATGCAATAAATAGGAAATGATCACCATCATTTTTATAATAAACACAATGATTTGATTTAGAACGCACAAATTCCAAACTCAACATATATATATCAAATTTTTGATACCACATCCTAAGACTTTGTTTTATGCCATACAAAGATTTCTTCAATTTTCAAACCAACTTACTTTTACCTTTCACCACGTAGTGCTCTGGTTGTGTCACATAAATATCCTCCTCCAATTCACCATGAAGGAAAGTAGTTTTCACATCCATTTTTTCAACCTATAGATCATAAGAAGCAACATTAGAAAGAAAAAATATAATGCATTTCATTTTTGCAATAGGAGAAAATATCTCACCATAATCAACATTTGTAACCAACCTAGCTTTCTACTTCTCAATTCCTCCATTTGAACCAATCTTTTTCTTGAACACCCATTTGCAACCAACAGGTTTTCTTCCTTCTAGAAATGGTACAAGATCCCATGTATCATTCTTTTTCAAAGATTCTATTTCTTCATCCATAGCAATTTTCAAGGACTTTGCATCATTCATACATAATGCCTCTTTTATAGATCTAGGTTCATCCATGTTAGTATTCAAAGAAAAAATACATCTCCAAGCATCAAGTGAATACCTTTCAGGTGGTTGTCTATTCCTTGTAGACCTTCAAATAAGTTGAGTTGGAGGTTCTTCCTCCTCTTCTAATTTTTTCAAAGCTAGATGAGCTCTCCTCAACTTCTTGTCTATCCATGGGCCTTGATACAACTTTCTCAGGTGTAGAAGGAAATTGAGCCACATCATCTTCTTTACTTTTTCCTGGATTTAATATAATAGAAGAAGGCTTAGTTTTTCTAAAAATAGAACTTCTACTATATAAATACCTGCACCATAAAAAAATGGACACTTGTCATTTTCATGGTCTTTTTAGGCCTATCCCCTTGATGTTTGGTTTATTTTGCTCTAATTTTATGATTTTACATGGCTTGAGCATGCATATTTAGGTACTAAAATTCAAATAATGGTGTCTTGTGAAGGTGTTGTGAAGTGTTGTAAAAAATTTCTACACTTTTCTAGACTCTATTCATTACAATTCACCTAAAAATAACCTTTTCATTACTAATCAAGTCCTATTTTGAAGTGTTGTAAAGTCTTGTAACAAGATTTCACACTTTTCTAGGCACAACTTCACTATTTATCCCTTTCTTATTACTTGTTTGACCCCTTTATGCCCTAATAAGGCTTAATTAAGTGCATTTTTGAATGTAGACCCAACAAAAAACATTAAATATAAGATAATTCTTGACACCCATTTTCAAGTCCTAGGTGGGACCCATTCACCATGGGTGGCAAATGAGTCCCCCTTGGCTCCAAATTCAAAACATTTTAAATTTTCTTTTGACTTGATGTCGGCCTATGATGAGGTATTAACGGGTTACTAAGGCACAAGATTGTATAATTAAGTGATTTTCACCTCATTTTATATCTCCTCATTCATTCACACATCATCTCAAGCATTCAAGCATCTTACAACATCTTATCAGGCATTATTCAAACATTTTGGAGCATCCATTGACATTACTTTAGATTTGCATCATCAAGGGTTTGGTAAGTTGATAGCATTTGCATGTTATTTCATTATCATTCTCTTGCATTTCATTAAGGGTTTGATTACCAAAAGTGGGGTTTGACCAAGGAAAACCCCTATTTTCTAACCCTCAACCATTTTCCTGACAGTTTTCACCAGTAGCAAGACTAATTCGCCACCTTGGGCGAATGATTCCAACTGTTGATTTTTAGTAATTTTAGATAGCATTCAAAATCTTCTAGATTCTTCATCAAGCTTCCAGGTGCACTCTATTTCATCCCATTTCTTTCTAGTTTTCGTTAATTCATCTTTTGGTTCATTGTTTGCATATCATAGTGTGTTTTGCAACATAGCATAAATCTTAGTTTTGCATTCAAATTCAGTCATTAAAATCATTCACTTGCATTTAGTTCACTTCATTTAGCTTAGATAACATCACACATAACATTATTTGAATGAACGCTTTAACATTTTTGGCCCTACCTCTCTCCTTTTAGGTGAAAAACCCTAGAAGAGCTAGAGAAGTCCTAGAGAGCCAAAAATCTACAGATCATTTTGGTGAACATACATTTTGAACACTTTTCATTTCTAATTTCATTCACATATTGCATCCTATATTACATTTTCATTAACATTCAATTAGGTCATTGTTTTGTTTTTGCATTCTAGGACTTCTCATATTGCATTAGTGAAAGCTTTGTTTAGGTTTCATTTTTACAATACATATCATTAAAAAAACTAAAAATTTGTATTTTGCATCCTTAATTGCATTCTGAAAATCATTATAATCATTTTAAATTTTTTGAAAGACACAAAGAAAATATCATACTGGGACTCATTCGCCACCCTAGGCGAATAAGTCCCTCTGCACTTTTTAAACAACATTTTTGGCATTTTTCTAGCATTTTCCTACATTACAATTTTTTGTTCTTGCATTCTATTTTAATTTCCAAAATCCTTGTTTTTAATCATTTATTGCATCTTAGTTTACTTGCATCATGGAATTTTCTTTCAATAAGTTTTGGAATTCATTAAAATCATTGGTAGACATGTCCAATTGTGACTTTGGTTGTGACCCTAATGACCTTGAACTCCCACATGCTCCTTCAACTCATGATTGTCTTCCTCGTGATGTAGACATCATTGGAGAAGATGATGATAGCATGAACAAGTTCTACAATGACTACCTTGATAACCTCAAGGCCAATGCAACCTTTTATCCATCCATGAAGTCCCAAGATATTCCTACTATTGCACCTCCTAATCACTTTGCATATCTACATCCTAAAATCATTGATGGACCTAAGGTTCCTCCCTTAAGTGGACCCAGTTCCTCTAAACAAACACAATCCCAACCATACTATGATCATAAAGTCACAAACACTCCCATCAACCTTGAAGACACATATGGTAAAGGTTTTGTTATCCTAATTAAACAAGGTTGTGATACAAAAGATGAACATGGCATTCATCAACTTCTTAAACAATAGCCAACCAATGTACACACAACAAGGCTACGATATCAAGATCCTTCTCATCCTGATAGACCTCCTTTTCAACCGAGGAGACTTTAGGATGCCGATACAGTGATCTTTGATGCTTCTCCTGACTTGAACATTCTCCTTCCACGTGAACAACCATTATCTCCTTCTAATGACAAGGATGCTAGGAACCCCATGGGTCCCCTTCATCCTACTCATGAACAAGGAGAATCTAGCAAACGAAAATAAACTTACAAATTTCCTACACATCCTCCACCTGAATGTGAAAGGAGACTTCAATTACTCTCAAATAGGTTGGCCATTCATCCTGAAGACTCTCACATACCATATATTAAATATCATTGTGTTCTGGGACGTCGAACCAAAGAATGTCAGACATTGAAGAAAATACTGGACAAGTATCACTTCACTGATACCGACTGCTTTCCTATCATTCCTTAAAAACACCATAGCCTCATCATGCCATAGTTGCAGGATCTTTCATTCTCACTATTGCATGATCCTTTCCATCATCACCCTTGGCTCATGCTTGTTTTTCCCTTGTGGACACAAGTAGTTGGTAGCCTTTTTCCTTGTAATGCACTTGTCTTTGTCTCTTAACTATGTTATTCATTTTCTGCTTACATTATTTAAGATTGAGAAACCCATAACTATGTTAACGGTTGACTTACATTTGCATTACTTGCTCCTTTTTCATTTTTCTTTCATGTTATTATCATGTTCCCCTATAAAGTGTGTTTGATGTTTCCCTCTCGTCATATACTTCTTCTATTTGTATCTCTATTCTTCTATATGTCGTGCATAGTCTTTTTCATTTTTCATTTTGTGTTTTCCTTTTTATAGATGACACAAAGCGTAGAGACACCCTATGTCTCTTCCATGTTGACCCAATCAGTCCCTTTTTATTTTTATTTTTTTTCTTGTGTTGTCCTTTTGGGGATGACGCAAGGAATTGAGACCGCAATGTCTCCTTCATGTTGACCCAAAAGCTTTTTCATTTTCTTCCGCCTTTTCATTTTTGTTTCCTTTTTGCTTGTTGTTTCCTTTTGGGGACGATGCAAGGCATTGAGATTACAATGTCTCTTCCATGTTGACCCAAATTGGACTTTCCTTTTCTTTTTTTTCATTGTCTTTGTACCATTCTTCCAGTTCTATGTGCTTTGGGTAATGATGATAGTTCTGAGCTCTTTCATAAAAACATTGTCGCAACGAACATACTAACCCCAAATCCATAGATCACTTATGTGTTTGGTGTGCTTTTTTTCTGAGAGGCAACTCCCTTTCTTTTGCTTTCATTTTTCTTGACATGACGCAACCTAACTTCGAAACATATGACTTTGCATAGTGCTTTCTTAGTTGGTGTTAGAATTGGCTATGGATGCCAAGATTTATGGACCAAATGGAAAGCACAAAAAGAGAGAATAGAATATGACAAGAATAAACTGTATTCAATGTCAATGATATGATTGTTGATTGTTATTGATTATAAATGAGAGAAACCCCTTGGTTATATAGCCAAGGTGAGATGCAAGATGTCATAGGATTATGACAAGTGTCTTAATCATATGACATGAGACAACTAATCACACTTACCTAGGTTCACATGTAGTAGTTGTCAAAGATAAGATAACAACTAATGACAACTAACATCTTCTAGAAAGATTCCTTCCTATGACCTAAGTAAACTTAACTTGTGTAAATAAGTCCCCTAGTAATGAATGAACTAGGTACAAGACTTTATTTACACCAACAATTGGCTCTCATGTCTTGTTTTCCTTTTGCATTTTCTTTCCTTTGCTACTTTAAAGTAATTGCTCACAGGACGATGTGTGGAAATTCCTTTAAAGTGGGGGGCATACATTACCATTAATTCATTTGCATTCTTGGTTCCTAATGTAGCCTTGTCATTTATACGATGCGTTTGTCACTTTGTGGATGGCATTGGGTGTGATGTCCTTCATAAGTTTGATCTATCTTAGCATATTACATTCCTCTTGGTGGCCTGATGTGATGCACTACATCCCCTAAGTTGTGAATATACTATTCTTTGATTGGTCCTCTCTTGGATACACTGGACACAATGTTCCCTAAGTGATTGACCTCGCATAAACTTAACAAGACTCATTTGAACATCTTTTACATTTTTCATTTTTTTTTCATTTTACATTTTTCACTTTTTGCCACCTTGCATAATGCAACTTGCATGTCTACGGTACCTATTGTACAGTTTTTTGCACATACGCCCCGCTGAAAGCAAGGACCCTCTTTTTCTTTCATTCTTGGCATTTTGGCCCTTTGATTTTGAGGGTTTACCCTACCTTGGCATGAGCTTAAGTGTTTATCTAGCATGCCTAAGTGATTCCCCTGAGTTGTACTTTAAAAATATTAAGTTTTGAACAAGTTCGGGTTTATACTTCATTTCGGGATTTTCCGCTCCATTCGGATTTTCCTGGATTTCACTCAAATTCTAGCGGAGGGACTAACGTTGCATTTCAAGAAATCTGGGACTTCATAGAATTCCGCATGGGCCAGATTTTTCCAAAATTTTGTTTTATCGTTGGGTTTCTGAGTTTCTTCAGCCTGTCTTGTCGATGACATTAATGCACCTAGGTACTATCTCTACGGCATGAGTGTGGTTGAATTTAAGGGGATTTTGCATCATTTTCTTTCATCTTTCGTTGTGTATCACTCTTGCATCTGAAGCTTGGCGATTTGGGAATTTGATTTCTTGATTTGCTTGTTGGGGCGCTTGGATTTCTTGCATTCAGTTTGATTTGGTTGCCAGGGCATCCAAGCTCGTTGCTCATTTTCCTCGTAGTCAAATTTGATCTACTTATGGTATGTAACTATGGTCCCTGCCTTTGAAATGTTAATGATTGGTTGTCCATGGCCATTTTACGTCCACTTGGGAGCTCGATTTTGCATGTTTGATGTTTGAATGCTTCAAACTAGGGTTGTGTTTGATGTTTGAGAATTCTTAGTGCCCATCTTATATTCTGCCCTAGTTAACCAGTTGGATTTTAGCGATGTTCTACATTCTCAAATGGTTCCCACGCCATGCCCCATAAGTCAAATTTTTATTTTGGTTCATTATTGAGTCCTTAATCTGAGCTAGTTCCTTTCACCCATGGCAGAGGTTTTAATAGTCAAATCTAGGGCATCATTGGTTTGTTATGAACCTTCATCATTTAACACCTCAAGTAGTCTTGATCCAAAGGGGTTGATAGAAAACGTGAATTAGATTCTAGCCGAGCTTAAAAGATTTGAGATTCATGGACATCTGATCGTATCAGGAAAAATCAAGTGTAATAACAGTTTTTCAAGATTCTGAGGACTTTGTGGAATTTTCGCATCCCCAGATTTTCCCGGATTCTGTTTACCTTCAGTGTTCCAAGTGTGCATTGGGAATTCAGAGTTTTGGGGACTTCACGAAATTTCGGTCCAGACGGATTTTTTTGAATTCTCTGAGAGGCTTTATGGAACTTAGAAATTTGATGAAATAGATGAATTCAATGATGAATGCTTAACGTTCCATGCTTTAAACTAATAGATTGCACAATGTTATATGCATCCTTTCTTCATTTTGATGATTAATTGTTGGTATTTGTGTCTTCTTCGGGAAAATCCGCCTGGTCTAGAATTTTTTGAAGCTCCTCCCAGACTAGTTTTTCTCGATTAGCTTGGAATCCCGAACTTCTCAGTTATGATGATTTAAAGTTGATTTGATGGTTTTCTTATGATTTCGGGCTAACACTTTGATGAATATGTTATCAACAATTGGATTTTCATGTTAGTATTCAATGGATGCAAGCTGAATCTGGCAAGGCAGCAGCTGGAATGGCTAAGGGTGATATGGAGGGATCCTCTATCTCAAAAGCAGAAAGAGTTAAATTGGACATCAAGAGTAGGATTCCAGAAAGTAAGATAGTCTCTATCTGGTCTGAAGTTTCAAACACAAATGTGGTTCGATGGGACTATGAGGAGTTTAAGGAAAGGATGGCACAAAAAGATCTTCCAGTGTTGGCCAGGAGATTAATGGACTCAGGATTATCTCATGTAGCAAGATTTCCTCCCACAGTTCAGTGTTATGAGTTGGTATTGGAATGTGCCCAGCACTATGATAGGGATTCACAAAGGATAGTCAGTCCTCAAGGGAAGGTATTGGCTAATCTTAGCCCTATCTCTATTGCACAGACTTTTGATATACCAGATAGATCTCATGTAGTAGCTTTTAATATGGAGGAAACTAAGAGGTACTATGAGGAGGAGACTATTAAGTCACAACAGGTTATCAATTCTTGGCTTGAGAAGCCAAAGTCTCATTTCTCAAAACTGCCTAAGCAGTTGCACAGGACAAATTTTAAACAAGAATTCTATGATGCCATCACACTACTTAGCTGGGTGGTAGGCCTGAAGAGTGTAGGTATGTTCGAGAATTGGATGTTCCATGTCATTGTGAGGATGGAGCAGGAAAATATTAATTATCATTGGGCAGGTGTTATAAGTACTATGATTCATGAACAAATGTGTAATGTGCTACAGACCAAGACATTCACCATGACTTCTTATTTAGTGTATGCACTTGCAAGATTCCATCCCTATAAAGGATTGAGCACAAGAGGAATATTTGGATAGGATGTAATTTATGAGTTTTATCCTCAATTGAACTTAGGAAGCTCAAGTTACAGAAGGGTGAATGATTCCTTCACCATGCACATCACTAGATTGCTCCAAGGTGCAGAGCATGTGAGAATATCAGATGATGTTAAGGGGCTGATCAAAAGGTATGGGGCTTGGTTCATATAGTTTCCCACCTTCTCGTACATAAGAATTGATGGTTATTAGAGGACTCCATACAGGCTTCCAAGGTATCCCAAAGACCATGTTATACTTCTGGAGGTCACAAGGAAAATATCTGACTTTGATGCCATTGTAAAGAAAGATAAGCATAAAACTGGATTCGGTGGAGATTTTCCTCTGAAGATAGGTACTAGTGAGGTATGCCCTTCAATTATTCAACCTATGCTTCTGAGGAGGAAATGAGCACTCTTGGATTGTCTTACCATTCCAAAATGTTGGGTTTTGATATCACTGGTGAAGCACAGAAGAAAGCCAGCAGGGAATACCACCACAAAGATAACATAGAGGACTACTAGGCCATTAGCAAGGATGAGTTTGAGGTAAGAAAGAAGAAATTATCTAGAATCCTAGTTGATGTGGTCTGAATGTATATTATGAAAATGGTTCCCGATCAGGTGGAAGATGATGGTGACTTAATCCAAAGTCATGATTATGAGCCAATTAAGGATAAACCAATTGAAGAAGTAGATTGGCTGGAGGAAGAAAATTTTGAATTAGATCAAATCATGGCCCCTGTGACAAGATACACCAAGTTATGGCTCAAACACAAGGTGTGGGAACTTGAAAGTGAAGGTGTGCCATGTACCTATAATCTGATGCGGGATCTAAAATCCAATTCTACTTCTGAGGAGTCAGCTGAGGAATATACTAAGGGAAAAAAACAAGGTGGATTCTCCTTTTAAGATTAAGATCAAAGGTTTTCAAGGAGAAGAGCAGGAGAAATAGAGGAAACCAAAAGCAAAGAAGAGGACTGTTGCTTCAAAGATAGAAAAATCTATAGAGGAAGAACCCGGTGAAGGAGAGGAAAAGGATGGTGCTCCAACACCTAAAAGGAGGAAAATAACAAGGGTTTCCAGAAAGAAGGGTGGATCTTCTAAGGAGAAAAGTGAAATTGATCCTTCAACAGTGGTAAATGTAGAAAGTTCTAGAGAGAAGACACATGTATACACAAGGAGATCAAGAACTCCTTCTCCCAAGGACAATGTGCCAAAGAAGGATATTCCTCCAACAACCTTTGCTGCAGAACAACATAAAGAGGCTTGTCCACCCCATGAACCACATGGTGCAGCAGAACAACCAGCAGATGTGGAGCACCTATCAAGTGAAGGGGGAGAAGAATTTCAAGAAGGTCAGCTTCATAGTGTAGCTGCAGAAATTGAGAAAATTCTATGAACACCCTTGGTAACCTATGAGGATTCTCCTACTAGACATGAAGAAGACAAACCTCCTCAGAGAGAGGAAACACCTATTAAGACTCCATCGTCAGTACATGAAGAAGAGGAGTGTGGTAGGGAAGAACAAGATAAAGATGAAGAGTTTCCTAAGAAGCAGGAAGATACACCCAAGGGTCAGCATGAAGAAGTGGGACAGAGTGAAATACAATTAGAGTTTGTTGTTCTAGGTTGGCTTGATAGAGAAATAAAGAGAAAAAAAATTGTTGTGGATGATACCCCTCCCAAATGGGATGAACTACTGGAAAAAATAGGAAAAGGTAAAGGAAAGAAGAAAGCCAAGGTCATCTCCAAGATCGAAGGGATGAAGCAAACAATAGAGTGGTCTACATTGCTACTCCTACCATAGAAAAGAATAGAGATGAGGTTACTGGGAGTGATTACAACATGCAGACTATCAACCTAGGACCCACTTCCATGGAACAGGATATTGAAGAATATGAAGGCTCAAGTGTTGTGATCCTGGGAAGATTGAGGAAAGTAACACAAGCTAAATAGGAGTTGAAGAAAGAAAATGAAATATTTAAGAAATATTTTGAAGAGTTGATGAAACCCTTGCAATCCATCAGTTCCTCATCTTCTGCTGCAAGTTTCTTTCCCCAAGAAACTATATCGGAGCTTGAAAGAATGAAGGCCACTACTCTTGCTACAACAAATTGGTTACAAGGGGTGTAGACTAAAGGAGATGATTCTATCAAAGAGATCCTTTCAATTGGAGGAGATGCAATGAGGGAAATAGATTGGTTGAAAGATGTATTAGCTCAAGATAAGGAAGATACAGATCTCCTATTGCAAAAGACCAAGACCATCATGGAATACACTAAGGATAAGTTGGTGGGTGATGGAATTCTCCCCTCCTCTAGGGCTACAGAACCTTGGGAATGGTTTTAAGCTTTGCAAATAAGGAAAAAGGTTTTGAAGAAAATATATAAGCAAAGGAGGCAAATTGAGGATACCCTGGTTGATATCCATGATAGATGCATTTCTTTCTTTGAGGTTATGACAGGGAGAAGGAAGTTTGCACTAAAGCATTTGAACTTAGAACAGTTGATAAAATGGTGACGGGATGTATATTCTCCAGTCCATGAGGATCCAGTTACTGAAACATCAGTTAGATGATGTGGCCACTTATATTGCAATTATTGAGAAATATCAATCCAGTAGGGTTGAGTGGGATAATTCGGTGGAGCAATCAAAGGAAAATATTAGATTTTTCAAAAGGAGAATTAAGATTTTACCTATGCCACCCATATCCGACTTGGACAAAGTAATTTTGATGGTGCATGATAGGGTGTATCAAAATAAAGACAAAGGGGAAAGCAGTTAATGTATGGCTACATCAAAATTTGTGCTTCCCTATTATTTTGCATGCATTGGTCCAAACTATATTGGAGATCCCAGGCTGACATGGATGGAGTCCATGCATTTAATGCATATTCTATTTTATTTTGAATTCTCCTTGGGCTGACTTGTTTTATGGCCAATTATTATTGTAAACCCTAACTAGGCTGACATATCTTGGGGGTTTCTATTAATATGTCATTTTCCCTCATTTGTAAGGGCTAGATAGATAGATAGATAGTTTTGATACTAGAGTGAATTAAGTAGTAGAGCAAGTGTAGTAACATAGAACACTGGAATTGTTGCTACTATTGGGTGATTCAATACAATTGAAGACATTGTGATTTTGGTGAATTCTCTTGTGTTGATTTATCTTGCATGGTTCTTGTTGTTCTATCTTTCAGATTGCTTGGGAAGTATTCGATAATATGCTAGATTTAGAATTAGACATGATTCAATGGTGTTTATAGTTTGATGCTTGAAGTGTTTGCAACAATCCCTAGTCCATACTTTTTGCAGCTAGTGGATTGTTAGTTGCTTTGCAAAGTTAGCCTGGACTTTATATCTATTGTTCTTAAGTTCAATTGTGAATTTTATCCATTTCAATTGCAATAGGGTTGTTTTGGATGAATGTTCATGATCTAAAAATCTTAATACCTTAGAAGATTGCACTATTTCTGTAAGATTACAGATTCATTTGGGTTAAGCAGGAATTAGTTTGAGAGATTGGTCCATTTCAAGTATTTCATCATTTTCATTGTTAATCTTAAGAGTAGTTTTAATTTATAAATCTCTTTGAAACCCTTATCTTTTGTTATTTCTTTTATCATTTGGGTTAGATTTAGGATTGAAGTATCATCGTATTGCTATATCTGATAAATTAAAGATTCAGTATTTGCTTGTAGTAAGGTCCCTTTGTGATTACCAACATTTTCACATTTATCACTGAGTTGTTTATGCATTGTCAAGACCTAACATTAGAGACCTTGGGGTTATCTCTTGAGGCTTGCTGATAGAGATTTACCTTTCAAAAGAGATAGGATTTCATATGATGTCTGAGTTGTCGTGTAGAAAACATCATCAACAATACCCTTTCTTTGTGTTCATGAACATTCTTTTTCCTTGTGGTGCCTTGTTAAATTTATCAAGATGTATAACTTTGATATGGTTGAGAGAGAAGCCCACCCAGTGGCATGACTTTTCCCCATAGACACCTTTGTGTTTGTAAGTGCATACCAACTAGCGTATGTATCTTACCTTTTGGACTTTGTCAACCCATGGACAATTAGAAGTTTTGTGGCCCCATAGTGAGTATATTTGTGCCTTCTCACCCGGTGGACCACCATGAGTTCTTTCACCCCAGAATGAGTATACATTCTCTTTTAGCCTAGATCTAATCCACAACTAGTTGGATAGACGATCAAATCTTCATCTGATTCTTTCAACACTTGTGTGTTCCTTTGTTTTTATGCTTAGTTTTCCATGGGATCTTCATCCTAGGGGCTTGATCATCCCACTTGATCATTGTCATTCCATCTTGCTAACATAAGTACACTTGAACCCTCCTCTCAATGTTCATGGCTACTTTATTGTGAGTTTGAAGGAAGTTCATCCTCTCACTAAAGTGGGGGCTAAATGCACTGTAGAAAAATGGACAGTTGTCATTTTCATGGTCTTTTTAGGCCTATCCTCTTGATGTTTGGTCTATTTTACTCTGATTTTATGATGTAACATGGCTTGAGCATGCATATTTAGGTACTAAAATTCAAATAATGGCATCTTGTGAAGGAGTTGTGAAGTGCTGTAAAACATTTCTACACTTTTCTAGACTCTATTCATTACAATTCACCTAAAAATCACCTTTTCATTACTAATCAAGTCCTATTTTGAAGTGTTGTAAAGTCTTGTAACAAGATTTCACACTTTTCTAGGCACAACTTCACTATTTATCCCTTTCTTATGACTTATTTGACCCCTTTATACCCTTATAAGGCTTAATTAAGTGCATTTTTTGAATGTAAACCTGAAAAACAACATTAAATTATACAAGATAATTCCTGACACCCATTTTCAAGTACTAGGTGCGACCCATTCACCATGGGTGGCAAATGAGTCCCCTTTGGCTCCAAATTCAAAATATTTTAAATTTTCTTTCGTATTTTTATTTAAAATCACTTGATGTCAGCCTATGATGAGGTATTAATGGGTTAATAAGGCACAAGATTGTATAAATAAGTGATTTTCACCTCATTTTATATCTCATCATTCATTCAAGCATTCATTCACACATCATCTCAAGCATTCAAGCATCTTACAACATCTTATCAAGCACTATTCAAACATTTTGGAGCATCCATTGACATTACTTCATATTTGCATCATCAAGGGTTTGGTAGGTTGATAGCATTTGCATGTTATTTGTTTATCATTCTCTTGCATTTCATTATTTCATTAAGGATTTGATTACCAAAAGTGGGGTTTAACCAAGGCAAACCCCTACGTGCTAACCCTCAAACATTTTTCCCCTCTTACATATGTGTTTGCAAACCTAGGTATGCAGATTTAACAAGAATTTCAGTGATTGAATATTGGTCAACAATTCAACTAGGTGCTTCAAGTCAAGTTGACTCTATTTCAAGCTTGGAGAAGGTTTTTTGTCTTTTTCTCGCAGAATTGACTTCGGCAACCCGACAAGCAGACATTTCTAGATCTAGTGTTGAAGAGTTGTCTCCTGATTTCTTAGAATTTTGGGAGAGGACTTATTCACCACCAGTGGCAAATGAGTCCCACCTTAGGACTGAAAATCTAGATTGTGTCAAATTCTAGATCTCGACAGTCAGAAACTGGTTCCCAACAGTTTTCACTAGTAGCAGGACTAATTCTCCACCCTGGGTGAATGAGTCCCACTGTTGATTTTTCAGTAATTTTAGACAGCATTCAAAATCTTCTAGATTCTTCATCAAGCTTCTAGGTGCACTCTATTTCATCCCATTTCTTTTTGTTTTGCATTAATTCATCTTTTGGTTCATTGTTTGCATATCATAGTGTGTTTTCCAACATAGCATAAATCTTAGTTTTGCATTCAAATTTAGTCATTTAAATCATTCACTTGCATTTATTTCACTTCATTTAGCTCAGATAACATCACACGTAACATTATTTGAATGAACCCTTTAGCATTTTTGGCCCTACCTCTCTCCTTTTAGGTGAAAAACCCTAGACGAGCTAGAGAAGTCCTAGAGAGCCAAAAATCTATGGTTCATTTTGTTGAACCTACATTTTGAAAATTTTGCATTTCTAATTGCATTCACATATTGCATCCTAGATTACATTTTCATTAACATTCAATTAGGTCATTGTTTTGTTTTTGCATTCTAGGACTTCTCATATTGCATTAGTGAAAGCTTTGTTTAGGTTTCATTTTTGCATCACATATCATTGAAAAAATAGAAAATTTGCATTTTGCATCCTTAATTGCATTCTGAAAAGCATTAGAATCATTTCAAAAAAATTGAAAAACACAAAAAAAAACATATTGGGACTCATTTGCCACCCTGGGAAAATTAGTCCCTCTGTACTTTTTAAACAACATTTATGGCATTTTTCTGGCATTTTCCTGCATTACAATTTTTTTGTTCTTGCATTCTATTTTAGTTTCCAGAATCCATGTTTTTAATTATTTATTGCATCTTAGTTTACTTGCATCATGGAATTTTCTTTCAATAAGTTTTTGAATTCATGAAAATCATTAGTAGACATGTCCAATTGTGCCTTTGGTTGTGACCCTAATGACCTTGAAATCCCACATGCTCCTTCAACTCCTCATGATTGTCTTTCTTGTGATGTAGACATCATTAGAGAAGATGATGATAGCATGAACAAGTTCTACAATGACTGCCTTGATAACCTCGAGGCCAATGTAGAATTTTATCCATCCATGAAGTCCCAAGATCTTCCTATTGTTGCACCTCCTAATCACTTTGCATATCTACATCCTAAAATCAATGATGGACCTAAGGATCCTCCCTTAATTGGACCTAGTTCCTCCAAACAAACACAATCCCAACCATACTATGATCATAAAGTCACAAACACTCTCATCAACCTTGAAGACACATATGGTATAGGTTTCATTATCCCAAGTAAACAAGGTTGTGATACAAAACATGAACATGACATTCATCAACTTCTTAAACAATAGACAACCGATGCACACACAATAGGGCTAGGATATCAAGATCCTTCTCATCCTGATAGACCTCCTTTTCAACCTAGGAGAGTTCAGGATGCTGGCATAGTGATCTTTGATGCTTCTCCTGAATTTAACATTCTCCTTCCATGTGATCAACCCTTCCCTCGTAATGACAAGGATGCTAGCAACCCCATGGGTCCCCTTCCTCCTACTCATGAACAAGGAGAATCTAGCAAATGAAAATGACCTTACAAATTTCCTACACATCCTCCACCTAAATGTGAAAGGAGACTTCAATTACTTTCAAATAGGTTGGTCCTTCATCCTAAATATTCTCGCATACCTTATTGCAAATATCATCGTGTTCTGGGACATTGAACCAAAGAATGTTAAACATTAAACAAAATACTGGACAAGTATCACTTCACTGATACTGACTACTTTTCTATCAGCCCTTAAAAACACCATTGCCTCATCATGCCATAGTTGTAGGATTTTTCATTCTCACTATTGCATGATCCTTTCCATCATCACCCTTGGCTCAAGCTTTTTTCCCTTGTGGACAGAAGTAGTTGGTAGTTTTTGTCCTTGTAATGCACTTGTCTTTGTCTCTTAACTATGTTATTCATTTTCCCCTTACATTATTTAAGATTGAGAAAACCATAACTTAGTTAACGGTTGACTTACATTTGCATTACTTGCTCCTTTTATATTTTTCTTTCATGTGTGTATTGTGTTCGCTGTAACGTGTGTTTGATGTTTCCCTGTCATCGTATACTTTTTCTATTTGTATCTCTATTCTTCTATATGTCGTGCATTGTCTTTTTCATTTTTGTTTTGTGTTTTCCTTTTTATGGATGATGCAAAGCATAGAGACGCCCTATGTCTCTTCCATGTTGACCCAATTGGTCCCTTCTTTTTTTGTCTTTTTCTTGTGTTGTCCTTTTGGGGATGACACAAGGCATTGAGACCACAATGTCTCCTTCATGTTGACCCAAAAGCTTTTTCATTTTCTTTCACCTTTTCATTTTTGTTTCCTTTTCACTTGTGTTTTCCTTTTAGGGATGATGCAAGGCGTTGAGACATCAATGTCTCGTCCATGTTGACCCAAAATGGACTTTCTTTTTCTTTTGTTTTCGTTGTCTTTGTGTCATTCTTCTAGTTCTATGTGCTTTGGGGAATGATGGTAGTTCCTAGCTCTTTCATAAAAACATTGTCACAACAAACATATTGACCCCAAATCCATAGATCCCTTATGTGTTTGGTGTGCTCTTTTCTGGAACACAACTCCCTTTCTTTTGCTTTCATTTTTCTTGACATGATGCATCCAAACTATGAAACATATGACTTGGCATAGGGCTTTCTTAGTTGGCTCTCATGTCTTGTTTTCTTTTTTCATTTTCTTTCCTTTGCTACTTTAAAGTAATTTCTCATAGCACGATGTGTCACAATTCCTTTAAAGTGGGGGGCATACATTACCATTAATTCATTTGCATTCTTGGTTCCTAGTGTAGCCTTGTCATTTATACAATGCATTCATCACTTTGTGGATGACATTGGGTGTGATGTCCTTCATAAGTGTGATCTATCTTAACATATTACATTCCTCTTGGTGGCCTGATGAGATGCACTACATCCCCTAAGTTGTGAATATACTATTCTTTGAGTGGTCCTCTCTTGGAGACATTGGACACAATGTTCCCTAAGTGATTGACCTCACATAAACTTAACAAGACTCCTTTGAACATCTTTTACATTTTACACTTTTTTTGTATTTTACATTTTGCACTTTTTGCCACCTTGCATAACGCAACTTGCATGTTTGTCGTACCCTTGCTTTTTGTTCATGAACATTATTTTTCCTTGTGGCACCTTGTTAAAGTTATCAAGAGGTATAAATTTGATATGGTTGAGCGGGAAGCCCACCTAGTGGCATGAATTTTCCCCATGGCCAACTTTTTGTTTGTCAGTGCATACCAACTAGCATATGTATCTTACCTTTTGGGATTTCTCACCCCATGGATAGTCAAAAATTTTGTGGCCCCAGAGTGAGTATATTTGGGCCTTCTGACCCAATGGACCACCATGATTTTTGTTGCCCCAAAGTGAGTATACATTCTCTTTTAGCCTAGATCTAATCCACAACTAGCTGGACAGATGATCGAAGTTTGATCTGATTCTTTCAACACTTGTGTGTTCCTTTGTTCTTATGCTTAGTTTTCCATGGGATTTTCATCCTAGGGGCTTGATCATCCCACTTGATCATTGGCATTCCATCTTGCTAACGTAAGTACACTTGAACCCTCATCTCAATGTACATGGCTACTTTAGTGTGAGTTTGAAGCAAGTTCATCCTCTCACTAAAGTGGGGGCTAAATGCACCATAGAAAAATGGGTAGTTGTCATTTTCATGGTATTTTTAGGCCTGTACTCTTGATGTTTGGTCTATTTTACTCTGATTTTATGATGTAACATGGCTTGAGCATGTATATTTAGGTACTAGAATTCAAATAATGGTGTCTTGTGAAGGTGTTGTGAAGTGTTGTAAAACATTTCTACACTTTTCTAGACTCTTCATTACAGTTCACCTAAAAATCACCTTTTCATTATTAATCAAGTCCTATTTTGAAGTGTTGTAAAGTCTTGTAACAAGATTTCATGCTTTTCTAGGTACTTCACTATTTATCCCTTTCTTATGACTTATTTGACCCCTTTATGCCATTATAAGGCTTAATTAAGTGCACTTTTGAATGTAAACCCAACAAACAACATTAAATACAAGATAATTCTTGACACCCATTTTCAGGTCCTAGGTGGAACCCATTCACCATGGGTGGCGAATGAGTCCCCCTTGGCTCCATATTCAAAATATTTTAAATGTTCTTTCATCTTTTTATTTAAAATAACTTGATGTCAGCCTATGATGAGGTATTAACAGGTTACTAAGGCACAAGATTGTATAAATAAGTGATTTCCACCTCATTTTATATCTCCTCATTCATTCAATCATTCATTCACACATCATCTCAAGAATTCAAGCATCTTACAACATCTTATCAAGCACTATTCAAACATTTTGGAGCACCCATTGACATTACTTCAGATTTGCATCATCAAAGGGTTTGGTAAGTTGATAGCATTTGCATGTTATTTGTTTATCATTCTCTTGAATTTCATTATTTCATTAAGGGTTTGATTACCAAAAGTGGGGTTTGACCAAGGCAAACCCCTATGTGCTAACCCTCAACGATTTTTCCCTTCTTGCATGTGTGTTTGCAAGTCACCTAGGTATGCAGATTTAACAAGCATTTTGGTGATTGAAGATTGTCAACAAGTCAACTAGGTGCTTCAAGTCAAGTCAACTCTATTTCAAGCTTAGAGAAGGTTTTCTATCTATTTCCTGCATAATTGACTTTGGCAACTCGACAAGCAGACATTTCCAGATCTGGTGTTGCAGAGTTGTCTCCTGATTTCTCATAATTTTGGGAGAGGACTAATTCACCACCAATGGTGAATGAGTCCCACCTTAGGATTGAAAATCTAGATTTTTTCAGATTTTGGATCTCGACAATCAAAAACTAGTTCCTGACAGTTTTCATCAGTAGCAGGACTAATTCGCCACCCTGGGCAAATGAGTCATACTATTGATTTTCTATAAATTCAGATAGTAGGCTTCTAGGTGCACTCTGTTTCATCCCATTTCTTTCTATTTTGCTTTAATTCATCTTTTGGTTCATTGTTTACATATCATAGTATATTTTCCAACATGGCATAAATCTTAGTTTTGCATTCAAATTTAGTCATTTAAATCATTCACTTGCATTTAGTTCACTTCATTTAGCTTAGATAACATCACACATAACATTATTTGAATGAACCTTTTAGCATTTTTGGCCTTACCTCTCTCTTTTTAAGTGAAAAACCCTAGAAGAGCTACAGAAGTCCTAGAGAGCCAAAAATCTACGGTTCAATACCTTTTATGCAACAAGATCCCAAAGCTTGTATCCTTTCACACCATAACTTTATCCAATGAAAATACATTTCACAACCTTATTTTCCAACTTTGTTTGATTCTCCTTTGGCACATGTGCATATGCCTCACAACCAAAAACTCTAAGATATCTTAATGAAGGCTTGTGACCTAACCATGCCTCTATATGTGTCTTATCAACCAGAGATGATGTAGGAGACCTGTTAATCAGGTAACAAGCAGTGGAAATAGCTTCAACCCAAAAACATTTTTTCTATGATAGCACCACTTAACATACTCCTAACCTTCTCCATTAGTGTCCTATTCACTCTTTATGCAACTCCATTCTATTGTGGAGAATACAGAGTTATATTTTGTCTATGAATACCACAATCTTTACATAATCTATCAAAATCATTAGAGAAAAAATCACCGCCATTATCAATCCTTAAAAATTTTATTTTATTTCCACACTGCAACTCAACCATTGCTTTAAATTCTTTAAATCGACTGAAAACTTTAGATTTACTCTTTAGAAAATATACCCATGTCCTTCAACTATAATCATCAATAAATGGAATATAATATGTGGATTTACCAATTGAGGGAATATCTACAAGACCAAACACATCAGAATGAATAAGATCCAATACACCACAAGATTTATGAGAACTCGAGTAAAACTAAACGTGATTTTGTTTTCCATAAATATAATGCTCACAAAAATTGAATTCAAGATTAAAATCAGACAAACCTTCAACAAGGTTTTTATTTTCATGGTCCTTAGAACCTTTTCTCTAATGTGGCCAAGTATCTAGTACCATAGGATAGTTTTCTCTACAAGTAACTTTGATTCAAAAGAAAGAGCGCCCTTGGGTACCCAAAAGCCATGACCATCTACTGAAGGTGAAATCCTCACCTCTTCCATAGACTTTCTTTTCACAAAAGTATTATTGCACTCAACAGTGCATGCATCAAGCTTATACAATGTGTCATATTTGACACCTCTTGCAATCACCATACCACTTCTAACCATCTTACATCTTGCATCAAAAAATACTACCTACACACCCACATCTATTAGTTTTCTCATAAATAATAGATTTTGTGCTACTCTAGGGATATGCAACACGCCATTAATCATTTTTATTCTACCATCAGGAAACCTGATTCTAACTTTACCATGACCAAAAATATTTAAAAAAGAATCATCACCTAAGTAAACCTTACCTCCATCAAATTCTTCATATTTAGAAAACCAATCTCTATTAAAGGTCATATGTAAAAATACACCTGAGTCAATTAACCATGCATCTTTACCTGCACAAGTTGTCAAAGATGCAATGAATGCATCGACATCTTCCTTTTCAGACTTAGAATAAAAATCAAATCTCTTCTTTTTCTTCTTCTTTTCTTCTTTTCATTCCTTAAAAACATGTCCAAGCTTATCATAGTTCCAACAAATAACTTTGGACTTTCCAAGAGATTTAGATCTCTCCTTGGACTTGGACTTGTCATGCTTCTTATTTTTCTTGCATTTTTCCTTAGGCCTTCCATCAACATTTAGGGCATCCTTGGTAGTGATGGATACCTTCCTCCTCATCTCTTTAGAAAGCAAAGAACCCACCACATCTTCAATTTTCAAAATAATAGAAGTACTCACAATAGCCATAACAAGAGAATCCCATGAATTAGGCAAAGAACAAAGCAAGATCTGATATTTCTCCTCCTCATCCATTTTTACAACAACTGATTTCAATTGAGCCACCAACATATGAATACTTCTAGGTGGTTTTTGATTCGTCCACCCTCTTCCATTGTCATGGAATACAATTTCTTGCTCAAGAAAATCTTGTTCACTAAAGATTTGGCTTGATACATCTCACCAATTTTCTTCCATAGTTTCTATGTAGAGGTCTCTTCATGGACATTTGCAGCCTTGAGATTGGTAAATTATGGTAATTTGTAGCATTGATTTCATATGCTCTAGTAAGTTACCATAATTTTGTAATAACTCACTTAATTATGCTTAAAATTATCTAAAATTTAGACTGTAGGCTCCTCCAATATTTCTTCAAACACCCACCAAAAATAAGGAATCAATTCAACAGTATTTGTGAGATATTCTCTTTCCAAATAAATTGGGAACAAACCTTGATTCTACTATAAAATCGCTCAATTTCGCTCCAATTTCTCTAAATTTTGGGCTATAGATTCTTGAATATGTTATTCAAAAACCCTTTAGAAATTAGAGAAAAAACATTAAAATCTTAGAGACATTCTCTTTCCAAAATGACCTCCAAAATTGAAAAAAATGTCTTGTCATCACAATGCCAAGATCATGCTTGAATACCACTTGTCATGAAATAACTTTCACAATATAAGAATATGAAATGAAATATGCTACTAATAATTGATAAATAATTGAGACTAAGAAGCCACTTTGAGGGGGAAAACCTCAAAATATATCCAATGAGAACACAATTCACAATATGATGATCAAATAAGACTAACAACCTCCTATATATAACTCGATATGCACTAATATTAAGGGTGTAGTATCATCTTAGTGGTATGTTTGTGTATTGTTTTGTATGGTGGATTATAAACTTTTTTACATATTTCTCTCTTGGGGTTATATGGAAATATTTTTACTATTATAATTTATTTTCCTTTCAAAATGGAATCATCAAGCTCATTGCATAGCTATAAGGAGCCCCCATGACAAGAGATCAAACTTGAATAAACTATTAACTTTGAAAAAAAAATTTGAATGAAAACAAGAAAATATAAATAGAGCTTATATCATCATAATAAATCAAATCTTTCATTCATAAGAGGGAGATTCAAGATGAAATACACATATTTGGGAAGTAAGATAAGGGTTTCAAAACCAAGAAAATACAACAAAAGTATTAAATTAAACTATTATTACTCACATTGTTTCATTCACCATTTCACATTCCAAATAACTCAAACATATCAAACCAAATCACATTAAACAACACCAAATGCACCCATTTCTCTATTTCCAACAAGGTATACACAAGTAGATATTTGTAGCATGCCAATTGTTCACTAAAGTAAAATTTCCTAAGTTTTCACTTTCAAGTCAATAAACTATGTAACTTAATCATTGCAATAAAAAAATTATTTCATTAACAAAGAACAAATGAACATATATGTCATAACAATAATCAACATTGATTCCATTCCAATATAATAATCCACATATTACAATATTCCAAAGAATGTGTACAAAGTACATGCATAGCTCAACTAAGCTTCAAAGCAATAAATATAGATGGTCTAAGAACCTCTTTTCAAATCTTGGTCTTTTGTCACTTGTTGAGGAGGAGAATCATCACTCAAGTTCTTTTCCACCAACCATGGAATCATATGCGGTCCCTCATAGATCTATCATATGATAGATGTCCCTACCCTTTGGCAAAGAGATTGGTGGAGTAACCTCGTAACGACAACCATTCTGAGCTTAGTGTTGTGTCCTACATGACTAGAACTTGTAAACCCTACAATATAGAACTAACATGTATAAATGGATCATGGTGAATTAATAGTGGATCCAAAGGAAATCACACTACTTTGGCCAAAGTGTTCTCACTCAGTACTTTGAGTGACAATCATCCTACTCACATACACTACTTAAGCTCGATTTGACTTAAGGCCATTATATTCTATGCATAGGAATTTTCTCCCATGGGTAGTCTTTAACCCTAGAAACATCTTATTCCCTTTTCCAAAACTCAATGTTACTTCTACCCACAAAGCATAAATACAAGTTACCCTCCCTTCAATGGATAATCAAATCACAGGTGTAACTTACAAGCTATCTAATATAATCAAATAACTTAGCAATGAATAACCCATAAGCTATCCTTGTTTAATCATATCTAGTATACTTATACTAATGACAAACAATCCCTCCTATAATGGAGTAAATACAAACACTTTCATAGAAAAACATATAATAGATTCTTTTCCTTTCCAAAGCAAATGCTATGAATTCCTATTGCAAGTATTCCTAAACAATTTCAAACAAACCATTCAAATCTCATTCTTTCATAAATAAAGACAAATAAGAGAATACTAGATCCTCATGCATGTAATAAACTTAGCCCAATTGAATGACTTGATGCATAACCTTCCAAAGACAACTTGCTAGCCTTCACTTTTCCACTCAAAGCAATACTTCGCTATGCCCTCTTTCACAAGATAACTCAATTCTCTCATAAAGTAACTCTAAGCTCTCATAAAATAACTCTTAGCTCTCATAGAATACAACTCTCAAAACATTTGCAGTAAAATAGATTTACAAAATAATGCATCCCAAATGAGAGAGCTATCCCATCTATTTATATAGAAAAATGAGACATTGATGCCAAAAGATAAGGTATATCATTCGATAGCACTCCACATGCAGATTGACTCACCTCACATAGCAAAAAGGTGGTAGAAATTTAAGTGAAAAATCAGCTTGGCATTCTACAAATTGACCCCTTTAGCTTGACAGCAACTCAAGACCAATTCAAATATGCACATGTCTAAAAGATGAGAATCGACTTGCAACGAAAATAGATTTGTACAAAAATAGAGTTTTCATATTTTGGCGCTAGTTATTAGCCAACTTCCTATTCATTTGGTGTGGTTTATCATGATGAAACAGTTCATAATTTGCAGGAAACACATAATCTAAGTAGACTTGGTCATATTCTATTCTATTGACAGATAAAAGATGATTCAACTCCGTAATAATAGGGCTCAAACTTGTGCTTTGACCAAGCACGTTATTGGCTAATAATTCCCTTTATTATGTGTTTAAACCACTTGCACAGAAACACATTACTTCATATTTCCAATGCTTTGTCTTTTGGATGAATGCGTTTAAGGTAGAAACAATATGCTGCTATAAAATAGCGTTGTATTTCAAGTAGTATCAACCAAGGTTTAATACTTCATCTTGGCCTTTATCATTGCATATTACTTGCATAGATTGGCCTTTAATGTTTTGCATAACTTACATACAAATCGACCTCTATTAATCATATCTGCAAATTGGCCTTTATTAATCATATATATATATAAGTCTATGAATAGCCTTAACGCTATTTCTTATATATGTATGTATGTATGTATATGGGTGATCCCACAATGCTGATTTACAATTTTTGGCCAAACTCCGACATTGGAATTCTGAATTTTAACCAAATCTTAAACCCCAGCAACCTATAGCAACTAAACCGCAGAGGAATCGAAAGCATGATAAACTAGTGATTCGGGTGCAAAATTCTGCGGTTCCCCAGATTCTGTACCATATTTTCAAAAAACTTTGAATTAGGGATTGAAAATTTCTCCATCTCCTTCAAAACTGGGTTTTAATAGTAAAACGCACCATTTTAAAGAGTGATGCCATTGGCTTTCACGTGAATTTTTTCAGGCCGATAAAATTTATATTTTTTGAATTTAGGGATTGAATTCATGATATTTGCGCATGAATTGGTTTCATAGCATTTCCTTACTGAATTTTTTTCAATTAAGTTTCAAAGTCAAACATATAATTTGTGACATGACTTGGCTGGCTTTCAAAACATTAACTTTTTATATGCATCGTAATTCACCTGGTTTTTTGTTGGATCACATCAATATCTTAGCGTGGCAGATACTCTTTTCTCAATTTTGATAATCTCTTCTTCCTTGGCCAATGAAGACTAGAGAGCTTGATTTTCAATGAAAAACCTACATTCACAAGAAATAAAAAATAAATATAATAATCAAATTAAATTATTTAAAACTATACTTTTTGGGAATCTTATAATAAGTAATACATACTTACAAAAAATTCATTTGATCCTTAAAACTCCAAAAAGTGGTTTTTTTATCATCATTTTGATAGGTAAAGAAAGACTTTATTATGGGTATGGTTTAAACTAGCTGGGTTCTATCCAAGGGCTTGATCTAAGGTACTGATCAAACCCTCTTTTAATTGGAATCATTTAAATTCAGCCTCCCTTCTGCTTAAACTTCATTATATTTTATAAAAATATTTTGGATTTCGTTCGAAATCAAAATCTCCCGCGTAAACCACCATTGTGATCAAATCTTTTCTATATATATATATATATATATATATATATATATATTTCATGTCAATCAAGTATATATATACATTTGATATACAAATGAATATGATCAAGTTAGCAATCACATAATAAACATATTGACTGTATATATATATATATGTTCCTCTATGTACATGTATATGTATGTATACATATATTGATATGTTTGTATGGGCATTTTTGTTTTTCACACATACTTATGTATCGACACATGTATACATATGTATAGATGTATATATATATATATATATACATTCGATTGCATAATTAAGCACATACACAATTACTATCTTATTAATAGGAACATATGTGCAATGTATATATACATATACATATACATGTCGTATTGTATATTTGGTAACACTATGCTCATAAGCAACCCGTTCATAAGTGTGCATAGGTATGTCTACCTATGTACTCTCATGTACATGTTCCTTCATATGTATGGTCTATAGTTGACATGCATATGCATACATATACATACATTAATCATGTGTTCACCACATCAATAAAGAATAGTAATATAATGAAGAACTCATAAGCTCCAATCACATAAAAATCATCCAAGAATGCATTCAACAGTAATCAAGACCCTTACTAATGCAAACACATCATACTAAGGATGACTTACCAATTCCAAACACAATAACTTGACTCAACCATTCTATTGTGAATTTGTGTGTAAGCTCAGTTAGGTTACATTACTAGTTACCCGACCAAGTTCTTCTCCTGAGTGATACTTCCCCTCACACCTGGAGGATTGAACATAAACCTGCATCCAACTAACACGTTCCCATGGTAGTTAGTTGTTCAAAAAAATATGCTTCCACATAATATTTCTCCATAGTTAGAATATCCAGTTCAATAACCATCCATTCAACATATATGCATTCCATCACATAACCTTAAATGAAATAATACTCATATATAATCCATTGATAACAAAGTATAATCCATATATTCTCAATCAGAATTCAAGGTACATTCACACATGCAATATTTTACCCTAGCACAGTAATAGTAATTAGGTAAATACACAATTGGGGTGTGACAATATTGTTAAAACAAGGTTAAATGTTACAAATGTCAGCCCTTCAAAGAGTATGAAAATATTATTTTTATTAATTCAACATTGGATTATCTATTAAAATATTGTGTGGAAGCTAAAATTAGTGAAGAGAGAAAACCAACCCATGAAAAATAAACATAACACTAGATGTATGTGGAGATGTCTTGGTGGAAAAAATTCACTATCAAAGGAGGAACAAGTATATATTAATCTTTCACACAAGAGTATATATGCAACACACTTTATCCCTTCAATCTAACTACATTTTAGCAACTGGTGTCTACATGTGAAATATCTATTAAACTCACTCCTACAAATCTCTAATCTATATAAAAATATTATAAAAAATTATTTTACAATACCATGGGCTAATAAAACAACATCAAAAACATCAAAATGAATTAAAAATGGTCAATTTATTTTTTCAAGGTATTGTCCCCTCAACCCTTACTCCCTTGACTCCACCCCTATATAGCTCTTGGCTCAAATAAGGGTCCTTCAAGCCGACTTGTTATGAGTAACATGTACATAGGATTAAAAGTAAATATCACATCCTATAAATAAAGTACTTGGACCATGAAAGGTTTTCACTACTCTCTCAACTACTTTGTGCATTGCTTAATTTCAAATAAGTGGGGAGCCAAAACCAAGGAGTTCACATAGCCATTAATGTAATACAAAAAATTCCAAGTATGGATTGAATCAAAAACATAAAAATGAGGTTGCATGCTCACAGAGACTTAAAACATAGAAAAAAAAAAAGCAAGTCACCTACAACCATACCATTTACACACAAGCTACAAATACATGTTTCAAGTAATTAAAACTTGGTTTCCTTCTCCTAGTCTAAATAAGAAGAATAAAACATGAAAAGGAATTAAAAAGTAGGTTACCTCACAAGATATATCTCAATATGAAGAAGAATATTCTTAATGATCATCATTTTCTTCCTCTTCTTAATAACCCTCTTCTTTCATCAAGCAATCTCAAATTTCTTTAAGAGACCATACAAAATAAGATTTCTCAATCTCTATTTCTCTCTTTTTTGCTCATAATCTCAAAGTAAAAAAAGTGAAATGAGGAACTAGCCCCCTCAAAGGCTAAAGAGGATGGATTAAATATGTAAGGTGTTATATCATACATCCTCATCTAATATGGCATCCCTCTTACACACAACCACATCTTACAAAAAGTAAATGTACACATGTCCTCCTATGTGCAAGAACATGGACAATGTCGGGTGGAATGTGTAAGTGCCCAAAAAATCATACAACACAACATGACAATTTAAGACCCAATAGTCTAGCTCACAACCCATGTAGCCAAATATATATCTCTTCTCAATATTTTATAACTTAGTGACCATGTTTTTGTGCTTCTAATGTCCTTTACAGGCCCCTTTCCACCTTTTATAGCCCCTAGCTTGTATTTCAAGTCTTCACATGCTTTTAAAACCCTTTTGTGGACCTTCAACTTTAAGATCACCTAAAAAACCCTAGGGTCACTTGGGAAACTTGTCCTAGTAAAAGGGGCAGCCCAAAATCCCAAAATTTGTAAACTTTTCATGTTTGGAGGATGTGTTATTTCTTCAATTATAACCATTTTTCACATTTCTTTAGATTGTGAATTGGCTTCAGTTCTCACTAAACCTATTCATCCCTAACTAAATATTCTCTCCTCTTAAATCTCAATCATCTCCCTTTGATTATGGAATTGAATCTCTAGTACATATTTAATACACCCATTGCCCATTAGTATACAAGTAGTTGTTTATTTTACAATCTTAGCCATTTCTTTTCAAAACCCTTTATTCCTCTCCCTCTCTATCAAATGGATTATGAATCATTTTTTAGGCTACCTTTGTTTTAGCAAGCACTATAGCATATACATGGTCAATATAGGGCAAAAGCTCCTTCCAACTTTTCATATAAAAGCTCATAACCATTAAAATATATTTCAATCTTCTTTATGTGTGTGTGTGTGCATACATATATACTATTTATATGTATATATGCATACATTTATACTATATATGTATATTCATAAATATACATACAAATACATATGTATATATATATGTATATATATATATATGTATATATATAAATGCATATACATATATACATTGAAATAAAGAAAAAGGGGATCCTATGTCCCAAGTTTCTAGAACAATAGGATCTAGGTGCATTTTTCCCTAATTTCGGTAGAAAAAGAGATCTCAAAGGGATAGGATTGACTTTCAACCTTGAGGTGAGTCAACCCTATTTTAGGATTTGTTGTTTTCTTATGACAGAAATGATTGCTTTGCAATATTGGGAGGTGATTTTAAGTGCATTAACAAATTGAATTATATGACCTAACACTTGAAATGCATAATTTTATGATAACAAAAATGGAAACGACGGTTTGTAGGTAGATCTGAGAAGTGCAAAGAATGGAAAACCTACCAAGAAAAGTGGGTTTCAAGGTGCCTGCAAGGACTCATTCTCCCAAGGGTGAATGCGTCTTTGTATAAGGGTTTTTCTCAACTTTTTGGGTCCTCTAGTGCAAGATCTAAGTTTTAGATTGGTGCAGGTCCTATTGTTAGAAAGTCAGAAATAAATTTTGAATCTGTTTTCATGTCTTGACAACAAATGCAACTTTGCAAAAATGCTCCTTTGATCAATTTTCAATCCTTCACCTGTAAATCTGCACATACAAAGAGAGAAGTAAAAATGTTTTTTTTTGGGTGAATGGGGGTTTGCCTTAATCAAACCCCATATTTGGTAATTAAACCTTGATAATGGAATAATGACAAAATGAAGGAATTGATGAATGAACAAAGCTTGTTACAACTCACCAAACCCTTAATGGCTTCCCTTAGAGGACTAAAGTCAAACACATCACTCTAAGTTTTGGATCTTGCATGAATTGGCTTGATTGATTGGTTGATTTGATGCTTGAATGCTTGAAACCCACATCACAGTGTTAGCTCCAAAACATGACATAAACACACATGAACTTTGACATGATGATATGATCTTGATTATTGTTGTAGATGACTGATAAGTCTACTCTTCAAAGCTCTTGATAATAATATTTTTTCTTGTGAAAGTTGCCTAAATGTTAGATGTTTTGAGTTGATAAAAAGACTATGTATTTATAGGTGTTTATTTAATTTCCCAAAAATTAGATCCTAACAACCAACCTTTGCAAGTTGAAATTCAAATGTTACAATGCCATCACTGACATATCCAAATTTGGAGGCAAACGGAGTAGTAGGACACTTCTCCGATTGGGCGAATGGGTCCCATTATGGCACATGAGTCCCATTGTGGTGAATGAGTCCCAGTCCTATTTTCAGAAATTTAAGGTGTCAGGGGAAAAGTATTAGATGAATGCATTTGT
Organism: Sequoia sempervirens; assembly: GCA_007258455.2. Lineage (NCBI taxonomy): Eukaryota > Viridiplantae > Streptophyta > Pinopsida > Cupressales > Cupressaceae > Sequoia > Sequoia sempervirens. The sequence continues at coordinate 128,825,462 of VDFB02086081.1, read as the reverse complement.
TTAATGTTTACAATTTATTAAAGTGGTGCAAATGGGCTATGGATATTACATAATTTTAGGATATTATGGGGTCAATTAGAGGCTTAATTAAGTCCAATAAATTAAGGGATGCAAACATATTGTGAAATTGTAAAGGTATACAATTTTCTACACTACATTTAGCCCCCACTTTAGTGAGAGTATGAACTTATGCTCATACTCATACTAAAGTAGGCAAATATGCATCAAGAGGGGTCCAAGTGTACAAATGTTGGAAAGATAGGATGACAAGGATCAAGGAGGATGCACAAGCCCCAAGGATCAAGATCCCATAGCAAACCAACATAAGCACAAAGGGACACACACATATGTATAATATGAAGCAACAAGATAAGATACACAAACTATATGCAATGTCAAAATTAATGCAACAAGGGATGAACTAGCAAGTTGTATTATGCCACGTCCATCAAAAATGTTCATATGGCTCCACTAGCGAGCAAGTCATGTTATGCTTGGTGGCCATGAAAAAATACACTCACAAGGGCTAGTGTAATCTGATATACTCTAAGTGATCCCCAAGGCAAAGATGAGAAACACACAATAGGTCTACAGAGTGTGTACTCACAAAATGGTGGCAGATGGGCAAGTCATTCCAGGCCTACAAGCTCCCATATGCCAACCATACCAAAATTTATACTTTTTGATAACTTTGATAAGATGCCACACAAAATGGTTAAAGGTTTCACAAGGCCAGCAAGCTACATTATGCTAGACACTCATGAAATAGGATAAAATTGATTTGCAAGGCTAGCAATTTGTATCATGTTAGACACTTGTAGAATAATGGTCAAGAAGATTGAAGATAGGAACACTAGAAAACAAGTCATTAAGGCATGAGAAGTGCATCTCTCAAGCCTAGAATCCATCTTGTTCCACTATTGGCATCAACCATTAAAAAAATAAATATTAATGTAATAATGTCAGTGTATGCTCCTATTTTAAAGGAATCGCTAAACACCTTGATGTGAGCAATTACTTTAAAGTGGCAACTAATAAATGTCAATTAATTAAAGGGAAATGAGAGCTTGTTTGGAAAACCCTATGCCATACATATGTTTCCAAATAAAGTTGTGTCATGAAGAGGAGTTTCCCCCCAAAATGCAATGTGAAAGATAGCATAGAAAGAAAGGACAGAAGTACATCACATGCGATCCAACCTAAGGTAGTTCATCCTCATCCCAAGCTTGCTCATTATATATACATGGAAGGCGGTCAACTAGCCAAAAGGGGAAACAACAAGTTCCATACTAGGATAAGTCTACCTAACCTCTTGCCCCCCAAATGTAAGGGAAAAAGGTGAGTCAAAAATGGATGGTGATATGATGCTCCTTGCATAAAGGAAAATATGATTACATAAAGCCAAGTTTATACCCTCATGTATGGTAGTGAATATACTATGATACTACAACTACCACATGACAAGGAGCATCAACTAATGTTATGTGCTAATTGAATGAAAATAACCAAGATCTCTAGTTGTTTCTTGTGTGTTAGGCTCTATAGGGACACAAATACCTTGTTCTCTTGTCCCACATCATTTTCTATTATAGCCAAGTTGTTTCAAAATATCATAACTCTTCCATAAAGTTTTTCATTTCTTTTGAAGAAGGTAGTTTCTCATGATCACACTCATCATATGTGGGTGTATAGTTCTTGTTTTCCTCTTCTTTGCTAAAATTTGTAGACTCACGTGGTTTTGATGACTTAGATTGTGTTGATATTATGGCAGCTTCTTTCTCTCTTCTTAATTTTTGTGTAATCTTGTATTCTCCCATGAATGTAGGTGTAAAATCTAATGATCCAAATCATCCACCAATAACATTTCCATAGGTGAAAGGTACTTATTGTTTTCTTCTTCTTGCAAAGGTTCCACTTTTGTAGTTGGTGTCAATGTTCTAAGAGGATTTGTCATTCCTGTTTTACTTTGTAAACAACTCTTAGACTTAGGATCAAATCTTATCATGTAATTCTCATTGTTGTATGTGAACTTCACTAGATGATGTAACGTGGAAGGCACCACATTTATTATAGGAATCCATGGTCTACCTAGGAGAAGATTAAATGAAAGATCATTGGGCATAACATGGATAGGAGTTTGCAACATAACCTTGCCAACTTTAACAGGTAATTTTATCACACTAAGCGATTGTTTTCCCATGTTATTAAAACCATGAATGGACAAATTATCTGGTTGAATTTTGGTCTTATGCACTCCAATTTTATCCAAAATATTTACACTACAAACATTGAGTGTTGAATCATTATCAATGAGAGTACACCTAATGCCAAACTTATTAATGACAGTCACTATCATTAAAACCTCATTTTGTTTTTGCACTTCTAATGGAGATAACTCATCTTGATGAAAGGTAATGTCTAAGTTGATCGAGTTCATACCTTGAATTAGGGTTGCTACATCATTTGGTTGCACACAAGGAGGGATAACAACTTGTTGCAAAGTATTTTGGAGCATGCCATCGTAAAGAGGTGATGCTTGGATGAGGTCCCATAAAGAAATCTTAACATGAGTGTTATGAAGTTGTTCCACAAGATCATACTCCTTTCCACTATGTAAAGGAAAATGAGGAGCACTAGGCAAAATGGATTGAGGGAGTGGTAATGAAGAAGTTATGGTTTGTGGTTGCCTATTGTTCCTTGTGTTATATGTATGAGTAATGGTATGATAATTTGGTTGCTACAAAACATTGTTATTAGTGAGTTGCCTTGCAAAATTTAAGATGTCTTGGAGGTTTTGGTTGGTGTTGAGGTGGTCCTATGATAAGAAGTGGCTTAGGAGATGACTTGGGAGGTCCAATAATTAGAGGACTCCTAGGAAGTGCAAAAGGAGTGTTTGGATTTCCTATAATCAAGGGAGATCCAAAGGACACTTGTTCATTCATAACTTCAGTAGATGTGACTTCTTGTTGATGGTTTTCTAATGAGGAGGGAGTGAAGGTTGACTTAGCCTCTTCATATATACTATATTTCAAAAGAAATGTACCTATGATATCATCTTCATTTGGCACAATATCTTAACAAGTGGGAGAAGAATTGGGAGAGAGAAACAAAATTCTCATGATTCTCAATGATTGTATCTCCTTTCACCAAGATACCTTTGTCACAAGTAGGAGAGGTATCGGGAGAAGAACAACTACAGTTTTCATGATTATCCATGATTGCACTCTCTTGGACTAAAGCATTATCATAAGTGGGATAGATGTTGGGAGATGAATGGAGACTAGGCAAAGTGATGTCAAGAAATGAGTTGATGATCTCATCCTCTTGCACCATAATTTCATCCCAAGTGGGTGGGGTAGGGGGAGAGGGACAAACAAGATTACCGTGATGGTCAATGATTGTCTCTTACAACACCAAGATACATTCATCACAAGTAGGAGAGGTATAGTAGATCTGAAAATTGCATTCAAAAGTGTCCTTTGTTGTTGTATTTTTGAGCTACAATGAAAGATGCAAAAATGTTTGTTTTTTGGTGAATGGGGGTTTGCCTTAGTCACACCCCATGTTTGGTAGTTAAAGCTTGATAATGGAATAATGATAAAATGAAGGAATTGATGAATGAACAAAGCTTGTTACAACTCACCAAACCCTTAATGGTTGCCCTTAAAGGATTGAAGTCAAACACATCACTCTAAGGCTTGGATCTTGCATGAATTGGCTTGATTGATTGGTTGATTTGATGCTTCAATGCTTGAAACCTACATCACAATGTTAGCTCCAAAACATGGCATGAACACACATGAACTTTGACATGATATGATCTTGATTGTTGATGTAGATAATTGATAAATTTGCTCTTCAATGCTCTTGACAATAATATTTGCTCTTGTGAAAGTTGCATCAATGCTAGATGTTTTGAATTGATAAAAAGACTGTATTTATAGGTGTTTATTTAATTTCCCAAAAATTAGATCTCAATAGCCAACCTTTGCAAGTGGAAATTCAAATGTTACAATGCCACCACCGACATATCCAAATTTGGAGGGAAACGGAGTAACGGGACACTTCCCCCATTGGGCAAGTGGATCTAATTATGGCGAATGAGTCTCAACCCTATTTTTCGAAATTTAAGGTGTCAGGGGCAAAGTATTAGATGAATGCATTTGTTTAATGTTTGCAATTTATTAAAAATGGTACAAATGGGCTATGAAATACATATTTTAGGGCATTATGGGGTCAATTAGAGGCTTAATTAAATCCAATAAATTAAGGGATGCAAACATAGTGTGAAATTGTAAAGGTGTGTGTGTGTGTGTGTGTGTGTGTGTGTGTGTGTGTGTGTGTGTGTGTGTGTATGTATGTATGTATGTATGTATGTATGTGTATGTATATCTATATATATGTATATATACATATAATATATATTGGTGTGCAATGGGTATGCCAAAGAGGTGTGGAAGGTCAATTAGGAAAATTTTGGTCTATTCTTTGCATAAATTTGTGTAGTACATGAGGTCAAATGGTAGGCCATTTTATCAAATGAAATTGTTTGTGCAACTAAAGTCTCAATGGAGTAGTGATAGCTTCAAGTCAACTATGCATCCACTTATAGGGATCCAAACATGAGTGAAATAAAACATCTTAATCTAGATCTTTCTTGTCTTTCCATTGCCATCATAGAGGAGCAACCTATTTTTGTAGGAGAAGATAGAGTAGTTGGATCATTTAGGATGCATGCCAACAAAGAGCTTTTTAGAAGGCGTCGTCATTGTTACAAGTTCTTTTATTTTGAAGAAAAAATGGTTTAATTAGTAATTAAATAGCCATTGTTGCCTAGGAAAAATAATATTCACTCATGTTTTCTAAGATTAGAGTAGGTTTGGACATTTTTATTTGTTTAAGAAAAAATAGATTTAGAGAAGCTACTTTTATTTCAGAGAAATCATTATTCCAAGAATTACAAACAATTTTTTTTATTTCAAAACACAATGAACAAATCAAGAGATTACTTCACTTTAAAAAAAAATACTAAAAGAATAATGTCAAAATTACATTATATAATCAAATTCGTCTTGAAAACCAAAAACAATAAAAAAGAATCTCTTTTCTTCGATTAGAGTAGTTGTGGACATTTTATTTGTCAAGTAAAAATAGATTTAGATTAGCCACTTTTATTTCATGAAAATATTACTCAAGAAATTGCAAACAAATTAGAAGATTACTTCACAATTCAACTTTTATTTCATGAAAATATTACTCAAGAAATTGAAAACAAATTAGAAGATTACTTCACAATTCAATGATAAATCAAGAGATTATTTCACATATGAAAAAACTAAGAAAATAAGAATCAAAAGTGGATTATATAGTTGCATTCATCTTAAAGAAACATAATTAGATAATTTGAAAAGTTTATTTGCTAAAAAACAATAAAGAGATTTAAGCTTTTATTTATGTTTGGTAGTTTTGCACTATTAGAAATGAAGGTAACCATTATATATACAATCCTTCCTTTCTCCTAGAAATTTTCTACATACTACTACCTCCCTTAGCACCTAGCTTATCACATTTTTGCCCCGTAAATGGGGCATCCAAGATGGTTTACATATTCCAACACCTCGTTTGGAAGAATCTAGTTTTAATTATATATCTTAATGTAGGTTACAACTCACTAACAAAATTTTACACATAGTTTGTCCTTATAGCAACTCATTTGCCACATCCCAAAGTAATTTTTGTCTTCTTTTCCAAGGTTTTATAACCATTCAAAAAATGGTCACAAGTCCAAAACAACCTCATGCGAAGTTGGGCACCCAAAAACATCATAACCTCCAAGATGCCTTTTATAGTAACTTCCTACTAACTAATTAATTATTTGCCTTCTAGTAAATAACAATTACCGCTCTAGTAAAACTCAAATGGTATAAGATAGTTACTACTGATGGTGACTCCCTCATCACTTATTAAATGATTTGCAAATAATATTAGGAGTAATTAAATTCATAGGATTTAGAAGGTTGATGACATCTTAATCCTAATAGACACTCATATTAGCTGTGCACTCATCAACAAGCAAATTGACATTGAAGCCTCGTTCAATGACATTGGAACATTAAATCAAGAAAGTGAATTGAATTCCAAGAGATTAACTCATTTGTAAATCCCTTCATTGCTCCTCACCAACCATCTCATGTCAATTTGTCTTGGAATTTAAGAGGATTGGGTTTAGTTCATCTTGACCAAAATTAGAGCCAATCGGCCAACTCATGAGCCTACAAACCAAGCCCATGTTTGAGAGCAAGCTCAAGGCTTGAGAGATTTAGAATGAAACAATAGGAACAAAACAAGAGACCATGTAACAAGGATATTATAAATACAAGATCAACACGTTCACAACTTTCTCACAAACACTCATTAGGAGTAAAACATCATCCAAGAATCTACAACCATCAATTACAATCTACTACAAAGCTAACAACAAAACTCCGCCATATTAACATAACAAACAATAGCCATCAAACTCTTCCTCAAGGCTATCAATGCTTGAACCTCCCTACCACTAACTATATCCAAGTGAACACAATGAATTGCTCACTTGGCACATGCACAGTGGTTGAATGTATGATGAGAAATCTCTTGTATGGAGTATGGTGCAAATGCTCCTCAACTTCACTAACTATTACCAAGTGAATGCAATGACTTGCTCACTTGGCACATGCACAATGGTAGCATGTATGATGAGAAATCTCTTGTATGGACTATGGTGCAAAAGTTATAAAGAAAATAAAATGCCTATCTATCATATATCATATTTCAACTCTAAATTAAGTTAATTAGATTGTTTTGCATGTTACATTTGTTATATCTAATTTTAATAAAAGAAATTCATTTTATTTCTTTATAATTGTAATGGTGAAACTTGCATACGCATGCCAATTTTAATTTACTTTTGGGCTCATGTTAATGCAATGACTTAATTCAATTACAAATGACACTCTTGTGTTAATCTTTACTCATGTACCTACCTATGTTCACACCCACATCCATAATTTTACTTCACATTCAAACTAACTTCATGCCTAAATTCATTCCCACACAACTAAGAGTTGTCTAAAACCTCCAAATTGAATCTCGAATTTCAATTTCAAATTCTAAGACTTCCTTTTCTTTAGTTGTCATGAGCTAAATTGACACATATTTCATACATTTAATTGTTATGTTTTAGTATTCAAAGATATTCAAACATGCACTTATTATCACGATGAATTAACATAAGGAAAAATATAAAATATTAAGCTAGAAAACTTAACCCCTAATAATTTTGGTAATCTCTCCATCTTTATAAACAATGTCAAGAATGAAGAACATAAACTCATTTTTGCACATCCCTCACATTATAGCAAGGCCATCTCTCCATCTTTATAAACAACGTCAAGAATGAAGAACATAAACTCATTTTTGCACATCCCTCACATCATAGCAAGGCCATGACTCAAATTCAAGTCTAAGCGACTAAGATTTACACCATAGCAATTTCGAAGAATATATAAGGCCCAAGACATCTTCTATACGTGTGATTTAAGCAAATTAGCCAATTAACAAAAAGGGACAGAAATTCTCCAACCCATTGCAATTATAATATGTAATTTTAGCCATAATATAATAAGGCCTAAATATGTTTTTCAGCCGGCCACACTGAAGATTGCTTTCCCTCTTAAAATTTTTGTGTTTGCCATAGAATAAATTCATAATCATCTATTTAAAAATTGCTTCTAAGAAGTGTAAGAGAAAATTTATAAACCCCATGCATAAAACCTACCTGCAACAGAAAAAGTCTGAGGCCTAGATAATAATCGAATAAAGCTTTCTAAATACACACAGTCAGAAGCCATTTTTCTTACCTTAATTTTTTGTAATTAACACGCTTGTAATCTTTTCTATCCACCATGTTTGCCTTAACACAATCTGCTGAAAAGCCAAAATTATCTATAACAATTGCTCATCTCGGACAGAACTTTAAACAGGAGATACCACAATCTACTACCAAAATCATAACCTTCTCCGCCCAAAGAAAAATTGCAATCCCCTGAATTGGCTGCAGGAGAGAGACGCTACCAGCCACCCAAATTCAACTTCCAATTCAAGAGAGCGACGTGGGGCAGCCTTCTCTTCACCCAGGAGATTAAAGGAGCTAGGACTGTAGTAAGAGAGTATCGTTAAGGGCTGCTTCCTGGCCGATTCCTCCTAGTTATCAGGAAGAAAATAAACCCTTTGAAAATACACAGATCTATAGCTCACACACAGTGACATAAATCAAAGGCAAGCTCAACCCATTTCAAAACGAAAATAGCAGAGAACTAACATCAAATCAATATAAGAAAAGCACCGTTCATTTAACCCTCAATTTAGTTGAAATAAACAAAAAAGCGGCTGAATCCCAATTTATAATGAAGATTGTATACAACTGACTTAAAGTATATAAGAAAATCACCGTTGTTTTAACCCTAAAACTAAAAACTACTTAACTTGGCACTAGCAGTTCCGATGAAAGAAAATTTTCCGAAAATCTGGTCGACAATTTAAGAAAACAGATCGTGAAACAACAAATCAAAATCACCGGCGTCGATAATAGGGCGGAGAATCCGAGCGCCTTCTCATTCCCCTTCTTCCCCTCTCGCCAGAACTACTCCTCCCAAACTCTATCTCTAAAATCGGTGAATTTCGATCATTTCCGTCAAGCTTATAACCCTGCAGCGCCCCCAGCGCAGCAGCAGCAAAGCTCGGAGTATCGAACTCCACAAAGCAAAACACAAGAGTATCTCCCCTGGGAAAATCCTTGCTGACGAGCCTCACATCTTTGAAACCGCGAAAAGGCCGAAAAATGTGAGCCACCTCTCTGCGCGAACAGTCGGTGGGCAAGCCCTTGACGAACAGCGTGCACGATGCGTCTGCTGGAAGAAGAAGAGCTGGCGGCATTCGATCTCTCGTCGCGTACTCCTGCGAAGGCATTTCTCTATAATAGTCGTTCAAACCTAGCTCTCCTCCCGCGTATTCGTAGTCTGTACGAGAGCGCTTGAATGCCGAAGCCATGCCCGCGAAGCTGGCATCTAAATCGCCTCCAAACCTGCTCATTTTATTTTCTCTTTTATTGCTTATCGAAATCCCCTGTGACTGCTCTTAAAGCCGAAAACATAAAACCCTAGGTTCAAACCCTAACGAACTTTCGCTCTCTTGTGGTAGGAATTGGTTTTCCTCTCTTTGTTAGAATAATTGATATAACAAGATATTTATACCTCTTGGAGCCCTTTAAAGTGTCATTGTCATCGATTTCTTAAATAGTTGGTAGAGGAGACGTTACAGATTTTTTTAATAATAAATATCTATTGAATGGCACCTACATAAATATCTATGTCAATTATAAAATTAAATGAGATATTTAGTTTTGAAATTTGAAGGGAGATTAGGACTTTTTTCATCTGATTGGTGACGCCGGTGCAACACGACCTCCAATACGACGGGGATGGTGGGGAGACTACACCTCATGACCTCTTGCCGACTGTAGGATGCTTTAGTCAATCGAGCTAGACCCGTCGCCCTGAATGGAGGAATATGTTGCTAAAGATACTTGAAATCAATTTATTAATGTGTAAAAGATGAAGGGTATGGTTAGATGAAAACCTCAAAATCTGCAAATTAATTCTATTTTGTTATAGTTCAGATTTGGGCCTACAAAACTAATCTAGTATGAACCTTAACATGTGGAAGTAAATTGGTCGGGAATTGATGATACTATAAGGTGTCTCAACTCATGGTACATGTATCTATATGGTATTAATAAACATTATTTGGGAACTTGTTAGGAAAATATTTATTCTTCTTTGGTAATGACTTTGGAAGAATGATTGAAGATAGCAAACAACCATGAATAAGGTACCTAAGATGATGTATGTTAATGTATAATCTAGTAATGTTGCTATAGATGTATCATGAATACTCTATGGCAATGGTTCCATGATTATTTCAAAATTAATAAAAAAATATCCTTAATATAACAATATATTGTGTGAATCCATATGAATGTGTGTTAGAATAACTCATAATGGATAGTAAGAAAAGGTTAGCAAGGTTCAATTTGAATTTTGAGATTTTAAAGTTTGAGCTTTGTGCTCACACACATTAAAATGGCCAAGTTCAAATTTTGTGCCCATGGATGGATCTTAACCAAGGTGGGAAATGATAGATCTAGGGATTTGTTGCCGTTATTTTTAGCCCCACCCACTAAAAATATCAATTGAAATACTTGGGTAAATTAAAGGGTTATGTTGTCGATCTTTAACCAAGTTTTCAAAACTATGCGATCACCGATGCGGTTTGAGAACTTACATCTTACCTGACAAGTTTAACTTTTTGGAAATCTACAGGCTAGTTTTGGAACTTGAGAAATTATAAAGCACTTTGTAATTGAAGAAGAGAATCATGTGGGTAAATATCGAAACAATTAAAGGTTTGGTGGTATTCCATAAAGTTTTGAAACCTTTGTTGGTTCCTGACAGGGTTCTCAAAACTTCTTCATTCCCGTCGAAGTTTTAAAGATAAGTTATGATTATTCTCTAAGTGCTTTTCATAAAAGATTAACGAGAAAATTAAAAAGTTTCAAATTTATTCTATATGGCGGCATAAAAGCAGGTTTCTACAACTATGGTGGAATCTAAAATATTTCTAGAACTTACCAGAAACAGTTAACCAGTGTATTTGAGACCGAAAAATTACTTCATTATCAAGGATGTATTTGCAAAAAAGAAAAGATTGCTTGCAAGAAAATACAATTCCATTCATTCAACATGAGCATAAAGTGAAAAGTTATAAGTAGTAAATGTGGAGCAGATAAAAGATTTCTAAAAGCATTTTCATAACACAGAGTAATTCAAAAAGCCAAAAGATAGATATATTCATATATTTATTGATAAAAGTTTCATATTACATTGCCAAAAAAGGGTGATTTCACAGGGGGTTTCAAACACAAAGAGTGAACATGAAGACTCTGATAGCCTCAATTACTTCTTGCATTTGCTCTATTTGTGCAAGGGAGAAAAGGTTTTCATTAAATTTGACATAGTGGGTGAATGTGTCCATATTGTTGCTCTACATGCCAACATGCAGCAGGGTAACAGCTTGACCATTCCTTTCATTATGCAACGCACAAGTGATGCAAATTGCATCACCAATCAAACCCACACACGGATGAACAAAAATCCCCCTTAAGGCGTCTTCAACACATTGCAAATATCGTGGGTGAACCAGACACTCAACAACTTGCAACCCCATTCGAAACAGCTAGAGGTGCACACAATGTTGTACAAAAAGCACTCAAGCAGATTAGAGTTGGGTGTTGGCAAGAAGTTGAGTCCACTTTTTGGCCAAAAATTGGAAGTGTTTTCCCTGATTTTTAGAATTTGACACATTTGACCTTAAAATTTGAAGCACTTAGAGATGGAATCTTCAAAAAAGTCACTAATCATAAAATGTAGCACTCAGAGTCTAGTTTCCAAATATGTAATTTATTTTAATACCCAGATGATATAAATTAAGTTTCAATAGGAATTTCTAAAAACCACTGTTTAAAAGTCATTTTTTTACCATACCATGCACATACATATGTCATCCATATTTTGACCTAATTATCATATTTTTCTAAATCCTTTTGGGAAAAGATTTGTAACTCACTGAAGCACGTTTTCGATATTTTTTTGTAATTTTTTATTGAATATTTTCTTCTTGTTAAATTTTTATTAGCCATATTTGTCGTTTTGAAAAATTGTCGTGTACGTCACACATAAGATGACCTAAACTTATCATTTTTTTATGTTTTTAAATTGAAAAGAATTTTTTGAAGTACGTTCTCATGCAATTCATTTTACAAAACAATATTTTAATAAAAAGTTATTAAAATAATAAAAAAAACCCTAATATTTAAAGTTTATGGATCAGTTTCATCATAAATTAATTTAAAAATAGAAAAAAAATCCAATTGTAAAAAAAATTACATATTTGGAATATGCACTGTCTCATCTATAATGGGTTTTAATTTCATCAAAAATTTCTACAAAAAAAGTTGTCAGCCATATGTCCAAACTCACTATTTTTCTGACATTGTTAGGACCTTCAACTTGCAGGTCAAACCAGGTTGAAGGCCTAGGTTTATATTTCCAATGCTTTTCCCGAACCAGAATACAAGCCAAAAACTCGACTACAAAGCAAGGCGAATTTTATTTTTTTAGAAACAGGATCTCATTTCCTAATATTAAATGTGGTGACCGTTGACATAGAAATAGGATCATGTTTCCATGTCAATGGTCCCCACATTTAATATTGGGAAATGGGATCCCATTTCCTTTTTACCCTTTTTTTTTAAATTTACTAGAAAAGTTTTACTATGAAGTCTGCAACTTCACATGTATGGCCGAATATGACATATTGGGCTATTTTCTATCAACTTTTGTCTTTACAGGTGTTCAACTTGCATTTTGGATTGAAATTTTCAAAGGAGGCATCATGTAAACAATTTTTGAAGTGGAATTGTGTTAGTTTTCTACTCATTTGGAGGAACAAAAGAGGAATATTTTTGTTTTTATAGGTCTTCAACTTGCAATTTGGATTGAATTTTTTAAAGGAGGCATCAAGTAAACAGTTTTTTAAGTGGAATTGTGTTAGTTTTCTACTTGTTTTGAGGAACGCATGAGGAAGAATTTTGTTCTTACAGGTCTTCAACTTGCAATTTGGATTGAATTTTTTGAAGAATTTCGCTATTGACATTCATTTGTGCTTGAGAATTTTATAATCATGGGTTCACAAACTCGTAATAAGAGGAAAGATAGGAAGACATTGACTCCTTAAGAAATTGAAGCAAAGAGAGAGAAGGAGAAACAAAGATAAAGAGAAAGAAGAATGAGAATTAAATCAATGAATGATGGTGGAGCATCCAATTCCACAACCATTGAAGATGAAAACATTAAGGAGACCATGGTTGTAGATGAAGCTAATTTGCAAGAAGTCAATTTGGAAAATAATATGATTATACAAACAAGTCCTAGTATGTCTTCAAATCCCTCTTTCAATGCTATGGAGAATGTTTCAATAGGCACAAATCTAGCTACGTCTTCAAATCCACATTTTAGTGAACTGGAAAATTCGTTTGTAGAAGTTTTACAAGATGTGTGACTTAACAATGTTGACATTGATAATATTCGGAGAGATGAAAGTTTTATAGAATTTGTTGAAAACAAATTAGAAAATGAAAATGAAAATCATTTAAATGTTGTTGAAAATGAAAATGAAAAATCTTTTGTTGAAAATGAAAATGAGAATGATCCTTTTGTTGAAAATGAAAACAAAAACTGTTTTGTTGATGAAAATGAAAATGAAAACTGTTTTGTTGATGAAAATGTAAATCATTTTGAAGTTGAAAATGAAAATGAAAATCTAGAATGTGAGGTTGAATTTAATGAAAATGCTTTTTTTAAAATTGAAAGTGATGTTTTGGATAATCTTCCTAGTAAGATTTCTTGGAGGCAAATAAGAACACATGCGAATAGAATATACAAAAAAAAAAAATCGTAAAAAACTTACATTTCAATGTCAACTAATGATGCAATTGATGAGAATACAAAAAATGAGGAAAATAATGAAAAAGTTAGGCTTTTTTGTTAAACCAAGAACAAAAGATCAATCATTAAAACATGTTATGTCTACTATTGCCAGTGCCATTCAATCTATTGGGAAAAATAGTCAATCTAAAGATAAAAATGCAGCAAGAAGAGCTATAACAACTGTTATAGTTAATAAAGCAACTTTGAATAAAAGAATGGTAAGCAATGTTAGTGAAATTTTAAAAATATATCCTAAAACATTGCTAAGAGCGGCAAAAAGAAGAGAACGTATAGTAAATGATCCTATCAACCAATGTTGGAGTTTCAGTGAGGTTTGATATGAAATTGAATGTTGAAATTAAATCTTTGATTGAAAAATATTGGCATGATAATACTAGGGTGTCATCTAATGCTAGAGATGTTTTAAAATTAAGGGTGGGGTCCAAAGTTCACGATCCTCACCCAAAATACGTATTGGCTACAACACAAACTGAATTTTATAGAAAATTTTATGGTGATTTAGTGTTACTTGGTAATATTAAAATAAGTCAAAGGTCTTTTGAAAAATGTAAACCCTGGTATGTAAAAATTAATAAGCAATGAATATCTTGTTGTTGTAAAACGCATGTTCAATTTCATTATTTTTATGTTGTTTTTCTATATATATGTTGTACTTTGCATACTAGCATGATTATACAGGAATGTGGTATTAATATGCCACCTAAAACAATAAGGGGGTTTATATCAGGTTTGTTTTGTGAAAGATCTAATGGTAAATTGTTTTATTTAAGTTCTTGTATTTTTGGACAATGCACTAGTTGTGGAAATCTTTCATTCTTAAGAATTTGTATGCATGAAAGTGTTGATAATGATTTTGGACAACAATTAGTAGATGTTAAAAGATTTAAGAATGTTGACTATTCTTTAAAAGATGGAAAAATAGGAAAGCGTTGTGATTTAGTTACAGAAAAGTTAGTGTACATGCATTCATGAGTGAATTTAAGAATAAGATTGTACCAAAATATACCATGCACTCTCAACATGCTTGATGGCTTGATGGCCAATTTCATGCATGTAGAAGCACATTTCCAATTGGTACTATACTTTTAGTGGTTGATTTTATGGAAAATTATACTCTAACTCCGCAAGAGGAAATTCAATCATAGTATTATAATTTAGTGCAAGTAGCTATGTTTGTCCATATTATTTATAGACATGCAAATGATAGCACAAAGGATGATAGAATTTTTTTGAGGGAGTATCATTTTTATTTGAGTGACAACCGGTTACACTCATCAGAGTTTGTTCAATACTATTTCAATAAATTTTATATAAATTTAAGAGAAAGAGGAATCCAAATGACAAAACACCTCATATGGTCAGATAATTGTACGAGGCAATTCAAGAATGCTCGAGTGTTCTATTGGTTAAGTAGGGTTCACAAGGAACTTAATGTCCAACATATATGGAGTTTTTTTGAAGTTGGGCATGGTAAAGGAGAACATGATGGAGCTGGTGCGTGTGTCAAAAGAATTCTTCCTAGAGGACAATTAAAATTAGAGGATGCAGTAAAATTTAAAGATGCATATGGATTGTGGATTGGTGCAATATAAGATTATCTATACTTGGTTCGATTGAGTACTCTACAGTTTGTCGATTCTTTTGGTTGGTTGAAGAAAAAGAATATTCTACCTAGAGTTGACTGTGAGACAATCAGTGGATCTACTAAATGGCATTCATTTAGGAGTTCGACAGCAAGCACATGGACTATCTAGACAAGGGAGCTTGCATGTTTTTGTCAGTTTTGTATCTTAGGAGATTAGGAAGCATGTGAAAATATAGCTTGGGTTGAACAGTGGGAGCAAATATCGTTGACACCTGCACAAGCACACGATCAATATGAAAGAACTATTGAAGGAAATGATCAAGTGTTTGCATCTAAAGACTATGACCATGTTTCAGACCTTTTACAAAAAGGTAATTTAATTCAATTTATTTCACTTTATTAAGTTATTTTGTAATACTAAATTATTTATATGGATATGTGCAAGTTATTAAATCAAATTTTGTTTGCAGGACATGTGTATGTTGTTGTTGCACCTGAGGGGAATGAAGAGGAAACATAATATTGGTTGGCTCGTTGTGTGGAGACCAAACATAAGTTAATAGAACCTTGAGAAGATGATGATGGCTATCATTATCCAACAAGTACAATGATCCCCTTAAGACATCCCCTTAAGCAAATGTTGATAACAAGTTTTTTATCCCCTTAAGAAATTTTTTAGAACAAGTCTTTGATCCCCTTAAGAAAATTTTGAGAACTTATTTGATGATGGTTTTCATGTTTTCCAATAGGATCAGTGGTGGTTGTTGGCACTTGGCTACAAAAATACCTAAGAAGGAAGAATGGTCTACCTACATTCAAAGATTATGAAATGCATAAAAAGATTATACACTATTCACATTTGGTGGTGACAACAAATATAAAACTAGATTGGTATCGTGGAAGTCCTACGAATAAAGTGCTATGGACAATTTCTATGGAAGAGCATGAGACAATCATAGATGCATTGCAAAAAAGATAGGATGCAGATGGTACAATGGAATAAGTAAATATAGGTAAATATAGTTTTAGTTTTATATTGTCCTTTTAAATAGATTAAATACATGTTTTGATATTGGCCAAGTGTGTTATTAGTTGAAATTGATTTAAATTGTCCTTTTAAAGATCTTTAAGCCATAATCACAAAAAAGATCTAGTCCATACAGATTCAACCTAGACAACATGGAATACTTGGTAAAAACAGGTAATTATTAGTTAAATTATATTTAAATACATGTTTTGATTATATTGATATTGCTTGTACATTAATAGTTAAAATTGATTTATTATCCTTTTTTGTATCCTTAAGCCATCATTGCATTAATCTCATACTTCGAAACAAAAAGGAGAGGATGCCTAGATTCAACCTACACACATGTGTAGAATACTTTTAAATATAGGTACTTGAGTTGTGTACATATAGATAGTTTTATATAAATTAAAATATGTATGTTTTGATGATTTCATTGATATTGCTTGTACCTTTTTGATATCAGGTGGCGTGAAAACCTACTACATTTTGGGCATGAGTTTGAGATGTTCTTGAGATGGCATAGCCAAATTTTGTAAACATTGTTTTGAGATGACATATATGTACATGCATACTTACACAATTAAACATTTTATACAAATTACAAATACATGTACATACACAATTATGTACTCTATGTATTTTTATACATATCAAAATCAATATTATATATATTTTGTTTGTTAAATGTGCATGTTTTCCTACTTTGAAACTTTATATTTGATTGTATAAACACTAAATATCATGCATAAATTATTGTTAAATCAATTATATCCTTAAGACGTCGTATTAGGCCCCCTTAAGACATCCCCTTAAGACGTGTCATATTATCACATTTCCTAAATAATATACTTAATTATATCATGTGTTATGATGAGTCACCCTAAAACTTATAATACTTGTTTATATCACTTAATATTTATACTTAATTATACTCTTCTTTGATCCCCTTAAGACGTTGTATTAGGACCCCTTAAGACATCCCCTTAAGACATGTCGTATTAGCACATATCCTAAATATTATACTTAATTATATCATTCGTTATGATGATTCACCCTAAAACTTATAATACTTGTTTATATCCTTAATATTTATACTTAATTATACTCTTCTTTGATCCCCTTAAGACGTCGTATTAGGACCCCTTAAGACATCCCCTTAAGACGTGTTGTATTAGCACATATCCTAAATATTATACTTAATTATATCATTTGTTATGATGACTCACCCTAAAGTATAATACTTGTTTATATCACTTAATATTTCTACTTAATTATACTCTTCTTTGATCCCCTTAAGACATTGTATTAGGACCCCTTAAGACAACCTATAAATTAGTGTTGGATGCTATTATTTGTTTTGACAGCTTATAAATTAGTGTTTTTTGTGGAACATGAGGTCAAGAGGACTTTTATGTTCTTAAGTTTTCTCTAGCACTTTGCATGATTTGTAAATATGGGACTACATGATTTAATTTCAAAACTTTAGCCTATTTTTGGATAATTAAGTTCTTTAATTTAATGTTGTAAAAGAACTAGGAAATATGGTGTATACTTATAGAACAACTTTTTTGGCAAAACTCGTTGCATTTTGATTGGTATTTATGATTAGTTTATAGAATTTATTAATGTTTTTGTTCTCTAATCTTGTATGGTATTGTTTATTTCTTAAAATTTCATCCTTTGTGGTATATAAACAGGTTGCTTTTATTTGTAAATTATGATTTATTGACTAATTATTGATTGGTGTGAATTGAATAAGTTCATTGACTAATTATCGCTAATTATTGAATGTACATATCATGTATATCATGTATGGGATCACTAAATTTGTAAAGTACAAATATTAAAATGTCTTATTAATTTCAACTTTAATTTCATATTTATATTTAATTTCACATTAATGTCCCATATTAATGTCTTGACTATGAACATAAAATGCATAAATGTACATGTGTAAATTAAAATTGAACAATAATAAAGTCCACAATTTACAACATATTAAGTGCATGAAACCAATATATTAAGTGCATGAAATAAAGTCCATCAAAGTACAACCCATGAACTAAAGTCCAACAAAGTACTTGACCCATGAAATATAAAGTCCAACAGAGTACATGAGAAACCAAATATGTAACTTCCATGAAATAATCAAATATAACCCATAAAATCATGTTTAAGTCATGTATCATCTCTATAATCAAGAGACCTCTTCACACTATGCGGACTATGCAGATGACCTGAAACACTTTGTATAAGAGAAAGATGAAATCAGATGTAGGATGATAAAAAACTATTTAATGACAATTTAATTTATAATTCATCATAAAATTAAATTACCATCATATCTGGGTCTGGATGCTCTGGTGCACCTGGACCAACCTCTAAATTCTCTGAATCAATCTACATAAACAAGAAAAAGAAAGTTGAAATTAGATGTAAGTCTACAATTAAAAATGATTTAATTCAATTTAATTTATAATTTATCATATTTTAATTGTACCGTATTTTGAGGTTGTGCACCCTCTACTCCAAGACCTGTTTATACATGCTCAACTACAAGATGTGTCTCATGCTATAAAAGAAAAAGAATTTAAAACATGTATTAGCTCATATTATATATATATATATATATATATTCAATTTAAAATTTAAAATTAAAGTTATTCATAATATATAATTTGTAATTGACTTTAAATATAATAAAAAATTTAAATTACCATGATATCTAGAGCCTGCTCTGCATGTCTTCCTAGAGGTGTAACTATGATTGAGTCATGGCAAAAAGTCGTACTAACAAAGTCCTACGAGCTTAAATTTAAAGCATGTATACCTAAATTAGGTTAAAATATACATATTCAAGTTTGCACATTTTGTGTAGAATTTTTTTTAAACAAACTGAAATTCAGAGGTCTCGAGTAGCCGCAACATCTAATGTTTGCCTGATGCCCATTCTCATTGTCGTATCAACCTAGACATACATGTAAACATTTAACGCTTATAATATTTACAAGTGTACATGCACATTTGATATATAGTGAATTCAAAATTCATAATTGTAACTATACTAATGTAAGTTAAACAATTTATAATATAAATATACCTACCCCTGATCTACGACGCTCGATAGTGGAGGAGTGCTCGACAACCCCTCGGGTGGAATCGACATGGAAATCGATTGACTCCCCTAAACCAACATAAATATTTAAAACATATGTTTATGATTCAATTATAAATTTAAAACTCAAGTTAAAAATTATTTAATATATAATTTAAAAAATTGAAATCAAAATACCCCATAAGGGTTGTCGACTAGGACTGGTGTCGATGTATGTACTTGCGGAGCAGATGATTGCCCCATCGTTAGTGTCATATGTACACCAAACAATTTGATTGTTAAAATGTATTGCAAACTTTTCTTTGATATATACATTCATTAAAATTCTTATAAATTCAACATGTAGATGCATATTTATACATGTGTAGCAATGTCCTCAGGGTGATGGTCTATTGTAAGAAATTCTACAAATGAACTGAGGCGACCAGATGAACCACCAAAATCTCCATGTCCACCCGAACTAGGTGTGGCCTAATCGGTTCCACAGCATAACTGATGGCAACTAGTACATACATGTGGTATCAACACTCCTGGAGCAGTACTTAAACCAACTCCATAAAACACTCCTCCATCACCGTTGTCTCTATGCTCCCTACCTGCTATCGCAGAAGCATGCTAATCAAGGTCTCTTGCGAGCATACTAAGGGATCCTAATGTCGATACCACCACACGTTGATGCACAGGTGTGGGAATGACAGGACCAAGAGGAGTAACAAGGGGTTGTGCATGCACGAGGCATTGGGTATCAACCTTTTCCCTTAACCTTTGTTGTGGCATGTTGCCACCAACACCCTGAAATGATTTAAAATCAAAATAATTGGGCTTTTGCCCCATAACAAACTCTACATATAGTTTCCTCAAAAAATACAATGGGACGTCCAAATTAGCGTGTGGTGGACTGTCAAATACCATATACCATCGATCCCAAAAATGTGCACTCATTTGTGGATGTATACACCACCTCATGGATATTCTAGATTTATTGGGAGGAATGGGCTGCCAAGTAACAAGGTCGATAAAGTAAGGGGCTAGATGGTATTTTGTTATTTTAAGGTCTAAAATTTGTTATAGGAGAGACCATCTGCATAAAATTGTCTCATCTACTCTCTTTCTCATTGATGCCTATCTAGATCAAAATCAATAGTCCTAATGGCATCCACAACTCTCACGTGTGGTGGAATCAATGCTTGATTTTGCATAGAATTGATTTAATTTTGAATGGATGCCACTTGATCATTTATACATGCTCGCAAGCAAGCCTCATTAGATCCAACGGGTGGTGGAGGTGGGATATTAAGTGGAGGGGGTGGAGGGGGAGGTGGAGCCTGGGGTGGAGGTGGAGGTGGTTGAGGTGTTGGATTGATGATATCATCAAAGTTAAATTGATCCATGATATAAGATATAAGTGCACCTGCATTAAATTATACAAAATCAACATACAAACTTACAAAATTACAAGAAATAGTTAAATTTGAAACGTACATGCAAATTTGTTTAAATAGGATGTCCATACATAAACATACACATACATACATTGATTGAACTTGAGCATGTGCATACAAATTTCAAAATTTAGCATGTACATACATTTAAAATAAAAAATACGATGCATAATTTGCATGCATACATCATTCAACTAAACTATGTACATACATACAAATTTCAAAATTTAAGGTCTAGAACTATGCAATTTTAATACATGTATATACTAAAAAATAAACTTGAAACATTCACAAAAAGCTCATTTTATGTCTAATGCATATATATGTTACATTTTTCCAATAGGAGAAATCATGATCTAGTAGATAGTCATAAAATATATACTATTATAAATTCATCATTACAAGTTCATAAATTCAACCAAATTCATAAATTCATGTCACTAAAAATATCCATCCAACCAAAATCATAAATTCACGTCACTAAAAATATCCATCAAACCAAATTCATAAATTCATCACACAAAATATTCATCGAACCAAATTCATAAATTCATAACTATAAGATCATTGTCTTAATTTATAAACTATTGTGGCTCTCTACCGCATCTCTTCATTTATTTGTGTTTTCCTTTTTAGAATTGGAAGTTCTCCTCTCCTCTAGCCATTGTTGATGCTCATCTATGATCACATCCATAGTTGTAACAACATCAACAACATTTTGTATCCTAGATGCAAACATCCTCAAAGGTGGTGTGATACATTCTTCATTTTGAATAATGTTGATTTGATCTTGAATGGTTCTAACATTGTAATTGATTCATGCTTGTAAGCGAGCACCATCAATTTCAGGTGGTGGAGGTGGAGGTGAAGGTGGTGGAGATGGATGGCGTGGAGGTGGATTATGAATATTATTGAATCAATCCATGTGATCTCTAAGATATAAGTGAACCTAAATTAGATTTGTAATTTTAAAATGTAAGATACATGTTTAGGAAATACCCTTAAACCATTCAATATAAATGGCCTAATTGAATACAAATGATAAAATGTGTAAGCCTCATTTATGTCTAAGGCATGTTACTTGAATGAAAAAACAATTAACTATTAATATAGGACAATTCATGAATGCTTTAGGGTTTACGGTTTAGAGTTTAGGATTTAGGTTTTAGGGTAATAGGATAGCTTAAGGGGATCTATGTAGTAAGGTCCTAGTACAAAATGACATGGCTTAAGTGAATAAAATTTGGTGAAGACTCCCAAGGCAACCAAATTTCATTAAGGTCTGAGGAAACTTCACCAAATTTTATTCACTTGAGCCATGTCATTTTGTCCTAGGACCTTACTAGACATAGATCCCCTTAAGCCATCCTATCACCCTAAACTGTAAATCAATCAACCTAGATCATGAAATTTCATTCATATTATAATCTTGCACGATCTTATTATTGTTAAATTTGGTTTCCTTGGGCAACTTCACCAAATTTTGAGAGCTTATTTGATCCCCTTAAGAAATGTCATATTAGGACCCCTTAAGACATCCTAAAGTATGGCTTAAGGGGATCTATGTAGTAAGGTCCTAGTACAAAATGACATGGCTTAAGTGAATAAAATTTGGTGAAGATGCCCAAGGCAACCAAATTTCATTAAGGTCCTAAGCAACTTCACCAAATTTTATTCACTTGAGCCATGCCATTTTGTCCTAGGACCTTACTAGACATAGATCCCCTTAAGCCATCCTATCACTTTAAACCATAAATCGATCAATGTAGATCATGATTTATCTCATTCATATTATAATCTTGCATGATCTTATTATTGTTAAATTTGGTTGCCTTGGGAAACTTCACCAAATTTTGAGAACTTATTTGATCCCCTTAAGAAATGTCATATTAGGACCCCTTAAGACATTGATTTACAGTTTAGGGTGATAGGATGGCTTAAGGGGATCTATGTCTAGTGAGGTCCTAGGAAAAAATGGCATGGCTCAAGTGAATAAAATTTGATGAAGTTGCCCAAGGCAACCAAATTTCATTAAGGGCCTAGGAAAAAATGATGTCTTTAGGGTTTAGGGTTTAGAGTTTAAAGTTTAGGGTAATAGGATGGCTTAAGGGGATCTATGTAGTAAGGTCCTAGGAAAAAATGACATGTCTTAAGGGAATAAAATTTGGTGGAGTTTCCTAAGGCAACTAAATTTCATTTTAAGGTCCTAGGACAAAATGAATGCTTTAGTGTTTAGGGTTTAGATTTTAGAGTTCAGGGTTTAGGGTTTAGGGAACTTAGGGTGAAGTTTGGGTGGCCCTTGGAATAATGGACTTGAAAGTTAGTGAACAACACTTTCTTGTGGAACAGTTGATTGAGATAGCTCTTGTTTCAACTGACCAACCTAGATCATGAAATCTCATTCATATTATAATCTTGCATGATCTTATTATTGTTAAATTTGGTTGCCTTGGGAACTTCACCAAAATTTTGAGAACTTATTTGATCCCCTTAAGACATTGATTTATGATTTAGGGTGATAGGATGGCTTAAGGGGATCTATGTCTGGTGAGGTCCTAGGACAAAATGACATGGCTCAAGTGAATAAAATTTGGTGAGGTTGCCCAAGGAAACCGAATTTCATTAAGGGCCTAGGAAAAAATGATGGCTTTAGGGTTTAGGGTTTAGAGTTGAGAGTTAAGGGTTTAGGGTAATAGGACGGCTTAAGGGGATCTATGTAGTAAGGTCCTAGGAAAAAATGAGATGGCTTAAGGGAATAAAATTTGGTGGAGTTGCCTAAGGCAACCTAATTTCATTTTAAGGTCCTAGGACAAAATGAATGCTTTAGTGTTTATGGTTTAGATTTCATATTTTAGGGTTTAGGGTTTAGGGAACTTAGGGTGAAGTTTTGGTGGCCTTTGGAATTATGGACTTGCAGGTTAGTGAAAAACATTTTCTTGTGGGACAATTGATTGAGATAGCTCTTGTTTCAACTGACCAACCTAGATCATGAAATCTCATTCATATTATAATCTTGCACAAACATATTATTGTTAAATTTGGTTGCCTTGGGCAACTTCACCAAATTTTGAGAACTTCTTTGATCCCCTTAAGAAATGTCATATTAAGACCCCTTAAGACATCGGTTTACGATTTAGGGTAATAGACTGACTAGTTTATGAATATTTTTAATTTTATGAATAGATTGACTATTTTTGTAATAGAAACACATAATTATGTATTATTAAGATTGAGTTTGATGTATATTTTAACTTGATATTTTTTTAATTGAATATAAGATTATTTTATTTAACATTTTTTTCATTAATATTCCCACTTAAATGAATTTTATGATATAAAATGTATAATAAAATTAGTTAATGTTGAATCTTATTTTATTTTGGATTGTTTGCAATTGAAAGAACCTAAAAGAAAGAAAAGAAAAATATTTAGATTCTTTTATTGTCTAGGTAACTAGTGCAAATTGAGATTTTAGACTAAACTAGAAGCCTAATTAACAATTAATTGACTAGAATGAGAGCTAAGATTGTCGAAAGACAAGAGACAACACATGCAAACAAGAAATGGAAACAAGGCATGACTAAGAGAGATCAAAACATAAAATAGAAATGAATGCAAATATTATCTAATTAAGTGGAAATTGGAAATGGATTGTACAAGGATTTAGGAATTTGCTAACTAAATTTGCAAAACAAACATTGATAATTTATGAATTGTAACTATTATTTAACATATTGTTTTGTAATCTAATTATAATTTAACATTGAAAGTAAAGTTTAACATATTGTTTTCTCCATACAATGCAAATGAGATTTAAAACATTTAAGCAATGCAAATGAATTTTTCCCATTATCAAATATTCTTCAGCTCAAAATCAGGGTTTTCAAATGCAAAATGATTTCTTTGATTTTAATTTAGGGTTTTAGCAAAAAAAATTGTTTGAATTCAATTTAGGGTTTCAATCTAAGCAATTAGGGTTTTTAATGCAATTTTTTTGTTTCATTTCAAACTAGGGTTTTCAAATCCTTTTTTGTTTGATTTGAATTTAGGGTTTCAAAAAGCAATTAGGGTTAAATTCAAATGCAATTTTTTTTGGTTTGATTAAACAATTTAGGTTTCAAAAGCTAAATTTTGTTCTTAGCATACAATTTAAGGTTTATTTTTTCCTTTCTATTCAATATCTTCAGGGTTCGTTGCATTTTTTCATCTACTCCTACAAATCATCATTTCTACTATTATAGGGAAATAAAATGCATAAAACGCTAAATAAATTGGAAAAAAAACATGCTAGCACCTATTATTGTATTAAAATTTTCAAGAAAACACGAAAAAAACAAAAAAATTGGGGGTGAAGGTGCACCTGGAGGTTGTTATAATGTCATTGTTGTCCTTGCCAATTCGGGATCTCGTGTTGTATGAATGAGCCGAGTTTCGTTTATTTTTAAAAAAATAAATACTATCTTAAAACGATTTATCTCATTTTGTAATAATTAGGATCTCATTTTGTGTCTGTCGATTCATAACCCTTTTACAAATGGGATCCCGATTTTTAAAAAAATGGGATCCCATTTGGAATTTAGGCTCGGGATCCAATTTTTTAAAAATCGGGATCTCATTTATGAAAATCGAGATCTCGTTTTTGTAATGTTGATTTCATTTTTTTGGCTAAGGGAAAAAATTTCATGTTTCGTGGACTCAACTTCTTGCACTTACCCAGTTATGGACGTGTACTTGAGACATAAAGTGTTCACCAATGATCTTGTGGATGACTTCCTCCACATCACCAAGGATCAGGAAGACTTCCTTTAGTTGGTTTATCACTAACTTGTGAACAACGCTACATTCGACACCTTCCATGACTAGGAAATCACTCTCCATAACCACTTCACTCGATGAGCTCAACATAATTGAAGAAGAAATTCACATTGTGCATAATGAATAGTGGTGAAGTTAATTTATAGAGTGATAGAGGCAAATTGGTGAAGCTTATTTGGAAGCAATAATGCTAAAGTACACACAAATTGCTTTTAACTTAATTAACTCAAGCAAATGTGATGGAGATCTAGTGAGTTGGATTCAAGCAATCATCAACATTTAAAGAAGTTGCATGGAACAATCCTAGGTGGCAGACATTTCACACGAGAGAGGGCCACGTGGTCTACTTATAGTAAGTGACGATTCATCTTCCTATCGTATCAACTGGGATATGGGATGTAATCATAACCATCCTTAACAATAGCAATTAATGAAGGAGTTGTCTTAATTTGACAAGGTTGGTCAATTTTTGGCCAACCTTTTATTATACCTTGAAACAACTATTAGTGTCCAAGAATCAATTTCAAGAAATCCTAAACATTACAATGTTAAAGTTTAAATATTCAATTTTAAGACGTTGCAAGGGTCTGACATTTTGATCCCCCTTGCACTATGATGCATGAGTGAGAATCGATCATATTAAAGGATCAAGTTTTGTAGTTTTAATTAATTCATCTCTTGTGAATGTTTATTGTCTATGTGCAGTAAATTGTGAATTAGATGCTAATGTTTGTGAGTGATTCTGTGAGCTTTGACAAGCATTTGAATATTCCTTCCCTTTGAGGATGTGTTGTTCAATGGTATTTAATTCATTTATTTGCAATAAGTGATTAAGATTGTACAGAGTCGAATCAGTAAGCATTGGTAGTTTGGTATGTGAGCCACGATATCAGTTGTTTTCCAGTCCATTTATTTTTAGCATCATAATTTAATTTCAAGCATTCTCTTTGCATCTATCTCATGGCTGTGAATAGGTGTTAGTTTTCCTTTCCTACTTTCTATTCAAAAGCATACCCTAAATTCATACATTTTCAAAAATCCAAAATTATATCGAAAGAGGGAGTTGTACCTCAATCAAAATTCAGAAGATTACCAATGCAATGGTAATATCTCCAACTGTTGTGAATTGATTAGTCCTTCTTGGGAATCATAAAGTCATTTGTATTTAATTTTTATAAAGGATAAATCTATTCACTAACATATTTTTGGTGACTCCATTGGGGATCAAACTAAAGAAGATCAGTATTTGGATATCAGAATCTCTGGTCTACAAACAAAAAAGTTTGAAAAGACTTTCATAAGTCACCTCTTTCATATGATGAGTAAAGATTGTGTTGCCACATGAAGGTATATTTCCTGTGCTACAACCATGTTTAGATTTGGTCACTTCAGAACAAAAAGACATCATCTCTCAGTTAAACACCCTTGTGTAGTGGTATCAAAGAAGTGTGATGGAATATATGAGAGTGATTTTTGTGCTTGAAGAATAGGAAGAACTTGCACAATGTCCACCAAGACCTGTAGTTGAGAGGTTCCCTAGAATTGAAATTGTGCATTACCCTAACCCACCACCCTGACCCAATTGAAACCAAAATATGCCACCAACCCGAAGAGAACCACCTCAGAATTAATTGGAATCAAAGAATTATCTCTCTTCAGAGATTGGTGACTCTCTAGAAAAATAACCCTTACCTTTCAGTTGCAATTTATTCTAATGGCCATTTCATCATCACAACCTTAGAGAACTAGTTTTGGCCCCCTAGCACTATCAAGTTATCCTCCACTGCCCGAAGAATCAAGGGAACATTTCCCTATATTTACTGGAGAAAATGCACAAGATCTTGAGGATCATTTATATGTCTTTTCCACTACCTGTGCTATCTTTGGAATTGTTTAGGAAAATGTGGTTATTCATCTTTTCATTGCATCTTTGGAGGGTTGAGTAGCAGAATGGTACATGTGGCTCGAAGATGGGTGCATTACAAACTAAGATACCCTTAAAGGAAAGTTTCTCAAGAGATTTAAAATTGTGGTTAATGTGGGAGCTCGTCTGAGAAATCTTTTTAATATACAAAGAAATGAAATTGAGAATGTTAGCAACCTTATTGACATATTCACCAAGGCCTTGAATCAAATTCCATGTTCTAGTAGACCCAGTGAGTCCAATCTGGCAGCCAACTTCATGCATGCCTTGCCTCTTGGAGTTCATTTTTTCTTAAGAAGGAGGGGCATATTTGATTTTGAAGTAATAAAAGTTGAAGCTATAAGGATAGAAGAAGAATTGGCAAGGCACCATGAACGTCTTGAAGATCAATCTCTCCCAAGTTCAAGCCTCATTCTAAGAGAAGTCTTTAGTGTTTTAAGTAATAATGAGCTACCCCAAGCCAACTCTCTAAACTTGTTTGTACCACGTCAAGAAGGATCTTTCAAAACCCATATGGTGGGAAATGTGAGTGAAGTTGAAAGTTCTTAGGACCAGAGAATGAAGACTGACGAATCAGAGGATGATGATGAGTTCTTTGGCCATGTTAATGCGAGTTTTGATATTATGACACAAGCACTAGGCAATTGCCTGGTCATGACATGGGTAGTTTCGAAAACTCAAGATGAGAAGGGAACTGAGAAGAACGACACAGAGAGCTTGAAATTCCATAGCTTCTTACTTTGGAGCTTGAAAAGAAGGGAGAAGTCCACCTACTTCAAAAGATGATATGTGGAAAGGAAAATAAGTAGGAGTAGGGACGTGCATTGATGAGAATTTCACAAGGAGAATGTCAGAGGTTTGTGAAAAGCTACAACTTCTGACAAAGGCTATGTTCATCTGCAAGTTGAAAAGTGGAGTGAGTAATTTTGGGAACGCATATGAGCCCCAAGCTCTTGCAGAGTTTGTTCTGACTTATGAGATAATTGCAAATGTTCAATCAAGGGAGTGAAACAACTTATTTTTCCTCTCCTCTCGATGAATGGTGCCTAGGTAACTCAGTTGTCGTCACTTAGATGACCCCTTTAAAGGTCGACGTAAATAGAGAAATGACTAAAGAGATGACTTGGAGTATTTTCAACCAGAGGCTTATCCAGATATTTAGAGGAATAGTAAAAGCAACCCCTCATCATGTAAGTCCTTTCTTCTTTTAGTCATTGTTTCTAAATGTAGAGTTGGGATGTGGTTATGTCTTTCTTAACCATCGTGGGTCATATTTATCCTAGCCTATCAATGGCTATGTATAATAATTATTTTTTGCTTGTGTTGGTAGGTGTCCCCTACCTTGTGAATAAGTTTGTCTTTCTTTTCATTTTTAGTGTGTGATCCCATTTTTGATGTGTGTGTGTGATCCTTTGATCTCTAATCTCGACTCTATTGCCCAATAGATAAGGGATTGGTATCCTTGAGTTTTGAGTCTGGGTTCATGTCTTCGTCCTTCACAGTCCTTGTCCCTAGTCAAAGCTAGTTGTTGCCACCATTTTTTGCTCCACCCCCTAAAAATATCATTCGAAATACTTGGGTAAATTAAAGTGTCATCTTCGTTGATCTTTAACCAAGTTTTCAAAACTATGACAATCATCGATGCGATTTTAGAACTTACATCTTACCCAACAAGCTTAACTTTTTGAAAATTCACGGGTCAGTTTTGGAACTTGAGAAATTATAAAGCACTTTCTAATTGAAGAAGAGAATCGTGTGGGAAAATATCAAAGAAATTAAAGGTTTGGTAGTATTCCATAAAGTTTTGAAGCCTTTGTCGGTTCTCGACAGGGTTCTCAAAACTTCTTCATTCCTGTTGAAGTTTTAAAGATAAGTTATGATTATTCTCTAAGTGATTTTCATAAAAGGTTAACGAGAAAAATAAAAGTTTCAAGTTTATTCTATATGGCAGCATAAAAGTAGGTTTCTACAACTATGGCAGAATCTGAAATATTTCCAGAATTTCCAAGAAATAGTCAACCAATGTATTTGAGGTCAAAAAATTACTTCATTATCAAGGATGTATTTGCAGAAAAGGAAAGATTGCTCACAAGAATTTAATATAGTTTTCCATTCATTCAACATGAGCATAAAGTGAAAAGTTATAAGTAGTAAATGTAGAGTAGACAAAATATTTCCAAAAGAATTTTCATAACATAGAGTAATTCGGAAATCCAAAGATAGATATATTCATATATTTAGTGATAAAAGTTTCATATTACATTGCCAAAAAAGGGTGATTTCATAGCATAGGGGTTTTAGACACAGAGAGTGAACATGAGGACTTTGATAACCTCAATTACTTCTTACATTTTCTCTATCTATGCGGGGGAGAAAAGGTTTTCGTTGAATTCAACATAGTGAGTGAATGTCTCCATATTGTTGCTCTCCAGGCTAGCAAGTAGCATGGTAACAACTTGACTAGCCCTTTCATTATACAATGCACAAGTGATGCAAATTGCATCACCAAGTAGACCCACACATAGATGAATAAAAAGTCCCCTTAAGGTGTATTCAACACATTACAGATACCGTGTGCAAACTAGATGCTCAACAACTTGCAACCCCCATCCAAAATGGCCAAAGGTGCGCACAATATTGTATAGAAAGCACTCAAGTAGACTGTAGTTGTGGACGTGCACTTGATACATAAAGTGTTCACTAATTATCTTGTGGATGACTTCCTCCTCCACATCATTTCGGATCAAGAAGACTTCCCTTGATTAGTCTATCACCAACCTGCGAACAACACTACATTCGACACCTTCCACAACTAGGAAATCACTCTCCATAACTGCTTCACTCGATGAGCTCAATATACTTGAAGAATAAATTAGCATTATGTAGAATGAATAGTGGTGAAGTTAATTTATAGAGTGATAGAGGCAAACTGGCAAAGCTTATTTAGAAGCAATTGTTTCATGGAAAATAGATATAGGGTTCGTTAAAGTGAAATGAATCAAGATAATGAACCACTACTTTTCACTATAAAACATGTAATTATGAGGGCCAAAATGCCTAAATAACAATAAAAAATCAATCCTAAAGTTATTATAGCAACTATGATGGGAGTTTTGAGAGCTTAAAATGGTGTGTAGCTTGCTCCAAGAAGCCTATTTTTAGGGCACAAAGGACTCATTCACCTTTAGTGGTGAATGGGTCCCTATTAGGGTTTCTAAAACTAAGATCTAGGTTATGTTCTTCAATGTATGCACTCTCAGATCCTCAGTTTTTAGCTCCCAAAAACCTATAACAAATTATGTAGCTTCAATTCTTCGTTCTTGCACTATAAAGGTCAATCTTGCAACTTGACAACTTTGACAATTTTGCTCTAAACTTCTTCTCCACACTATCTTCAGCCTGTAAATCTGCAAACACACACTCAAGGGAAGAAAAAATTGTTGATTGTTAGTGAATAAGGTTTTTCCTACGTCAAACATTGTTTAGGTAATTAAACCAAATGATGAAATAATGAAATTGACGCATGAATATGAAATGATACAATGTTGATACCTTGGAAGTTGTCTTGGAAGATAAATTTGCAATCTAACATGTAGTGGTCATGAAGAATGTAGATCTTGATCTCAAATAGGATGTATAACAATGCTTGCAAGTAGATATTCAATGCCACATTTGCTACCTTAGCTCAACAACATGCACGACTGCACTAAACCCTTGTCATGATGAAATGATCTTGAATTGCTGCGATAAGACCTTGATAATCTACCTTGAAATGCCTTTGAAAAAGATTTTGAAGTGCTCTATAATGCTCTCTTGAAGTTGCTAGGATGTATTGTAAACTTGCTAGATCTTGTTAGCATAAACAATGTGAATTAACCCCATAATTATTCTAAATCAAGAGATTAACCTCAAAATTCAAACAATTCAAGTTGACACCAGATCTAGAAGTGAATCTTATTAAAATCCCGCCAGAATTAAATCCAAAAAGGTGGTCCTCACTAAGGGAGGACCCATTCTCCACCTAGGGAAAATGGGTCATGGCACAATTTTCTAGGACCTTGCCTTTGGGGAATGAAAGTACATCAAAAAACCATGTATAATTTGCAAAGAAAGGGGTGTCTTATAGAGGGAGGACCCATTCACCACCTAGGGAAAATGGATCCTAGAACCAATTTCTAAGACCTCAAATTGCTCAATTAAATGTTATGTAATTTGAATTATGGGTTTCGGGATAGATCCTTGGGAGCTATAACAAAAAAGGCTTAAATTTGAATTAAAGGGGCTAATTAACTCTAATTAACCAAAATTAATTAAGGAGACCCTAGATAAATGTGAAAGTGTGTTACAACACTTAAAAAGAGGATACAAATGAAGTACAATTTATTAAAAAGGGGCCCAAGATCAATGTGAATCTATTACAACACATTACAACATTAAATCTAGGCAAAATTAGGTTAATTCAATGACAATTATATTCCAAATCAAGTAAGGAAAAGGGATACTTTTTCTGTTACTACAACAATTAATGTTGAAGTACACACAAATTGCTTTGAACTTAATTAACTCAAGAAAGGTGTAAGATTTGGCTATGGAGATAGCCACCCAATATCTAAAGGCCTATGGAAAGCACAAAGTACTCAGAAGATCAATATGACAAGAATAAACTGTATTCCTATCAATGAAGGCAAAAATAATAAATGGAGTTGTGTGTACAATGTAGTAGAGACCCCTTGGTTATATAGCAAGGTGAGATGCAAGATGTCATATGATTATGACAAATGTGTTAATCATATGACATGAGATAAATAATCACAATTACCTAGGTCACATGTAGTAGTTGTCAAAGGATAAGATAACAACTAATGACAACTAACACCTTCTAGAAAGAATCTTAGGACCTAAGTAAACTTAACATGTGAATATGTCCCCTAATTACCTAGTAAGTGAAATAACTAGGTACAAGACATTTATTCACACCAACACCCCCCCTTAAGTGCAACTTAGGGAGAAGATTATTATGCAAATGACAACAAGATGCAAAGATGGGTCTTGGCTACTAAGCCATGTTAGGTACCCATGTACATATGCAAATGAAATCTCTCACAAACAAAGAAAATGAGAAAACCTAGTGGGACAAAACTCCTCCCCAAAAGAGAGAAAAAAAACAAGAAACTACTCTCAAAAAGATGAGAAGGAAAAAACTTCATGTGAGGAAAAAGTTACCCCCTAAGAGAATGTAGAAGGTCAAGTGGTGAAGACTGATGTAGAGCATACCAAAGATGATGATGAGTCCTCCAAATGTTGCTCATAAAGAATGCCAAATTGTGACAATCATTGATAGAAAGAATCAGGTACAACTACAGAAGATGCCACATAATTGGTGACTAAATGAGCTAAAACTGTCAACTCATGAGTAACTACAAAATTCGTCGATGAACTATAGATGAATCTACACTGCAATAGGAATAAGGTCAGAACCAAGGAGAAACTGTACAAGTATCAACTAGAAACTCTCTTGACAAATTGGTATATCCCTATCTCAACTGGAGACAGGTACCAAGTCTTTGGATGTAGAACTGAACTTCTGAAGACAGGTAGATTGCTTGCAAAATAAGAGTGTCTATATGGTATCTAGTCCATCACACCGAAATGCATGGGTAACCAGGCCCTGCATTCGCCGAGTATATAGGAACTAACACTGGATACATAGATCAATCCAAAGAAGCATAAAATATGATAGAGTACACTAAAATAGCAAGATTGTGGTTGTCTATTTTAGTGCGATTACAACATTAGAAGAGGAGAACAACAACAATCATGATGCGAATCTGGAATTGCTGATGAAGAAGCCAACCAAATGTGCCTCGAAGCAAAATATCGTGAAAGATGCCCTCCAGCTGGATGTCCGTAGGAGCAACTAGCTTTTGTTGGCTACCAGATGGAAGAACAAATGGTGTAGGACAAGGCTCGATCAGTAGGCAAATTTTTTTCCCAAGTCTACTTATTGAATTGCAATTTGTTTTTTAAAAAAAATTATTTAAAAGTTTAATTTAAAAAAATTATTAAAGAAAAAAACTTTATTATTAAAAATAATAAAGAAAAATTATTAACTTTTTGATAGAAAAACTTTATTAAAATAATAAAGAAAAACATTGTTTTTGGTTTTTAAACTTTTATTAAAACTTAATAAAGAAAAAATTAAGTTTTTATTTATTTTAAAACTTTATTAAAAAATAAAGAAAACATATATGGTTTTTAATTATTGAAAAACTTTAAAATATTAAAGAAAAAACTTAAAACTTTTTTATTTATTAAAAAACTTTAATTTAAAAATTAAAGAAAACTTTAAAGTTTTATTAAAAATCATTATTAAAAAATTAATAATGAAAAAGTCTTATTAAAAAACTTTTAAAAAAATCTTAATTTAAAAAGTTTTTATTAAAAAAACTTAAAAACTTAGAAGAAGTTTTAATCGTTAAAAAACTTTAAAAAAATAAATTAATGGTTGTGGGGGCTGACAGGGGCCATTGCCTATCCACGGATTGAGCCGTGGTAGTCGGTGGTACCCACTGTTGGGCCACCGCAGGCCCTGCAGAGGGTACAGGGTACCTTGCGGTTGCACAGGGTACTTCGTACCTTCTGTAGGTTTTTTTTTTTTTAATAAAAACTTTCAATTAAAACAAACTGCGATTTAATATATATTTTTTAATTTTTTAATTGAAAATTTGTACTTATGTATGTAGGGCCATCCGACCCGCCTGCTAAATTTTTTTTGCCTCTGATAGCAACTTTATCCAAATTCGACGATTTGACAATTGATCTTGGGGTTTTTGGCCCTTCTAAACATGATGGCAATGTCCTTTTTCACTGAAAATGCTCTGAAGTGGTAGCTACCTCTTGGATCTGACAACCACCTTCAATCTTCAAACCCTTGTAGATTTGGTCTCTAATGTCCAACTCAGACAAAACATAAGGAAAAACTGAGTTTCTCGGAAACTCCGGACGCAATGGTGAGCTTAGATCTGATTCAAAGCTCCCAAAATGCACCTGCAATACAAAGCCAAAAAAGGAAACCCCCTAAAATATGATATTTCTATCACACCTTTCTGATTTTCCAGATCATCCAAAGATGCAAGAGAAGAGTATACTCAATGCTTCAAGAAAATACAAGATTTGCACTCAAGATCTCCCAAAAGACTAACCAAAGGCACTCAACTTGCTCTGATACCATGTAAGATTTTGTTATGGAGATAGCCACCCAAGATCTAAAGGCCTATGGAAAGCACAAAGTACTCAGAAGATCAATATGACAAGAATAAATTGTATTCCTATCAATGAATGCAAAAAGAATCAATGGAGTTGTGTGTACAATGTAGTAGAAACCCCTTGGTTATATAGTCAAGGTGAGATACAAGATGTCATAGGATTATGACAAGTGTCTTAATCATATGGCATGGGACAACTAATCACAACTACCTAGGTCACATGTAGTAGTTTTCAAAGGATAAGATAACAACTAATGACAACTAACACCTTCTAGAAAGAATCCTAGGACCTAAGTAAACTTAACATGTGAATATGTCCCCTAATCACCTAGTAAGTGAAATAACTAGGTACAAGACATTTAATCACATCAACACAAGGCAATGTGTTGAAGATCTAGTGATTTGGATTCAAGCAATCCTTGGCATTTAAAGAAGTTGCATGTAACAATCTTAGGTGGCATATCAACAGTCAAAGAAAATCAAAGGTGGTAGACATTTCGCGCGGGAGAGTACCACATAGTCTACTTACAATAAGTGACAATTCATCCTCCAGTCATATCAATTAAGAGATTGAATGTAATCATAACCATCCTTGAAAATAACAATTAATGAAGGAGTTATCATAATTTGACAAGGTTAGCCAATTTTCATCCAACCTTCTATTCGGCCAAACAACAGTTAACGTCCAAGAATTAGTTTCAAAAAATCCTAACCGTTACAATGTTAAAGTTTAAATATTGAACTGTAAGATGTTGCAAGCATGCAATTTTTAACCCTAAATGCAATGTTCACTAATGTAAAATTAAAGAACCCTAAATGTAATGCAACTAGTGCAAACCTAATCCAAACTACTGCAAAATTTAGATCTAGGGTTGAAATGGATTCCAATTTTTAGAATTTTGTTGTACAAGGTTGAGTTCACCAAAATGAAATGAAGAAAAATAGGGGCTTTCCCAAAATGGAAAAGTAAGTCCAAAGGGTGGAAATAGACCCTATCTTCCTCAATTCATTAGGAAATGAGATCCCCACAATGAATTGATTATCAACCCTTAGGTGAATCAAGTCAAAGTGGGAATCTTCAAATTTCCTTATGCTTGAAGGATGGGGGTCAAAGTCAAACAACACTTTGGGGGGAAAAACTAAAAATAGAGAATAAACTCCAAAATGCAATCTATCACTTGGATCTTGAAGATTAAGCATAAAACTGAGATAAATAACAAAATTTTTGGAAAGTTTGAGAGGGAATAACACTGTGCACTTGTCATAAAAAGCAGTTTCCGCAAGCTTATTAGGGACTCATTCACCCATGGGTGAATGGGTCCAGGTCACCTTTTCTGGAAATCTTTGAATCTAGAATTTGAGCTTGAAACCTGTACTTCTTTCCTATAGATTTGAACCTTCGCTCCTAGATTTGAATCAGTGATAAATTTGCAAAACAAAATTTGTTGTTTGGTTGTGGATGGGGGTTTGCCTCGGTCAAACCCTTATTTTGGTAATTAAACCTCAATGAAAAGAATAGATCTAAAACATGAAAGTGTGTGGGAGCCCTAATCTTAATTGTTTCTAAGATTATAAGAGCTCAAATGCAAAGAAACCCTACTAAAATATGTTAGAATATGATCCCTAAATGAAACAATGAATAGTGACAAAGACCTACTTTAGGAGATATCAAATCACCCTAATAGATCACAAATCTGAATATACCTTTCTTTAGGTAGAAATTAGAATGATAATAGAAGATGGAACCACTTAGGAAACAATTCATTAGGCTTGGTTAAATGGCTTGGTGCATCTCCCAAAACTTAGAATCCATCATGATCCTCCATAAGCATCTATCATTAATCTTTGACAATGCTTGATCTTGTTGAAAAAATGAGCTTGAAGACTTGCAAAAACAAATAGAATGTTGCTCCAAGACTTCACTTTTGAAAGCTTGCTTGATTTCTCCTTGCTCTTTAATGTAAATTCTTGTGATCACATGTGAATCTCTTGAGGTTTTCTAGTGAAAAATGATTGAAAGACAACTTTATAGCCTTCCTTTCTAATTTTCCATTTATTAGATCTTGAAAGCCGAAACTTAGAATTTGAATTTAGGACCTTAAAATACCACCAAAAACATGTTTAAATTTGAATTTGTGAACTTAAGGAGGACCCATTCGCCCATGGGTCAATGGGTCCTGACCTAAAAGTTCAGGAGTTAATTTATTTTGGGGCATTCAATTAATTAATAGAATTTATTCAATGTGGGTTATAGTGTCAGAAAATAAATAAAATAGACCATGGGATGCATAATGAAGGGTATTAGGGGCCCATTAATGAGGTTTAAAAATGCATAAATGAAAGATCACTAAAAATAGGTCCAAATTAAGTGTGAAATTGTACTTTCTCTTAGAAAGGAGTACAATTTTCTACACTACACTACAATATGGCGATTTATATGGGAATGCAGACTCATCATTGTTGAGCACCTAACATGATGCATCAACAATGGATGAAGGGAAAAATTTTGGATTGAATCTTGGGAGGGATTACCACCCCTGTAAGAAGACATACTTTGAAGAATTGAAAGAAATACTGATTAAGGAGCGAGGCTCCAAAGTTGCAGATTGCATCTCAAGGTCTAGCGATACGGGGCTAGTGGAATGGGTGGACATCAACCATATCCAATTAGAAGTTAGAATCAAAGATAAATTCAAGGGAACTCTCAATTCAAGGAGAGTTTATATCAATAATCGGGAGGATGAACTTGTATGGTGTGGTGAGAAGTTAGGTTGCTACTAAGCGAAATTGGGGTGCCAAATCATGAAGGTAGTCAAAACAGGGTGCTCGGGGGCACATGGATGATGAGGCTATGTTGGGGACATCCAATCCTACCAAAAGCAGATGCCTTTCTATGGACTGCTATGCATAGATGCATTTTAATGGGGGAATGACTCAAGAGAATAGTCATCAAAGGATCAAGAAGGTGTGTCCTTTGTCAGAACATGGAAGAAACTATAGACTATTTATCCCTTGGGTGTTCCTATGCATCCACATGATGGGATTGGATCCAAGGGAAACTCAACTAGAACAAGCCTAGGAATGAGAGCTTTACAGACTTCATCAAGAATTAGTCGTTACTAGATTGGAAGGGCATATGGGGAGGCCTATGGACTACGACCCTATCATTAGTGATTTGGCACATATGGAGGGAACTAAACAATATAATTTTTAATGAAAAAGCAAATGATGTGTGCACAGTGAAGAAGAAATTAGAACACATTTTGATAGAGCTAATAAACAACAAAATAGGTTCCAATAGGGATGCCTAGTTCACAGCATGGGACTAGGAAATAAGAAAAAGGATGATAGGGTTAAAGGCATCAAAAGGCGTATGAGGGGTGGGTAGCAAGAATGCTCAAGAGACGACGAGATGGCTTGCACCCCCAAGCGGGAGGCTAAAACTAAATTTTGACGGAGTTGCAAAGGGAAACCTAGGGGCTGTAGGGTATGGTTGCATTTTGAGAAATGACCAAGGAGTGATGTTGTGGGTTACCTCAGGCACTGTGGGGATGACCACCAACAATGAAGTTGAGCTAGAGGCTTTGATAAGGGGGTTGGCATAATTTTAAAAACAAGGCATTAAAACATAGATGTAAAAGGGGATTCACTAATTTATATAAATACAATTAGGAAGCAAGTAACCCCAAATTGGAAACTAAGTAGAGGTATAAGGAGGGCTTGGTGCTTCTTGGAGAATCTAGACTTCTCGATCATATATGTATACAGAGAAGTGAACAAAGTAGCTGTCAGGCTAGTCAATGTTGGGGTGGATAATGGGGCTACCGAGGCAGTTGAGAGTGACCTGGGAAGATGGGAAGGACTATGAGAGATACATAAAGTTGACAAGGAGTAGTGATGGTGGAAGGGACACTAGTTGTAAAATACACAATGCATCTTCATCTATAAGTTGTACCTACGAAAATATATAGGCTACCATTGCTAGATCTTTGAATCCATAAAGATCACGTTGGGCAACATAAGATTTTTGGGTCTAGGGAGTATCAGACCTCGGGAAGTTGATCTTTGAGTTGTAGAAGACAAGACATTAGAAAAAATGTTATATAAAGATACAAAGGTCTTCAAGAGAGGCACACAATTTTTGCTATAAATCGCGAAGATCTTTGGCTTTTAGTGTTGTTGTCAATAGGAAGGGAAGGAGCAACGGGTGGGATGCTTGTTCAAACTGAAGGAGGAGGTTGCAAGGGAAGTTGTAATCAAGGTGGTCGAGATGGATATCTAGTTGGGTGGACATGTGTGTGACAATGAGATCTATTGAAGGTTCTTCTCAACAATAGTCCAAATCTTGGGAGCCCAACTTTGGGGCATTCATTTTGCAAGACATCTAATTCCTATTGACTACATAGAGACAGTCGTGCCAGAGATCTAGAACATACCAATTTTTCCCACCTCGAGATTATTGTAGGCATCTTTGACGCAAGTGCGATCTCTCATGGAGGGGTGGCAAAAAAGGGATTCTAGCTATATAGGGTGGGTGTTGACAAAAACATTCTAGACAAGTTCCAAGAGCACTTGGGGAATAATGGTGATATATTGACACCTCTTCAGGTGGTGAGATGTATTGACCATGCTAAAGGTATTACCTTCATCTTGTAAAAATATCTGTAGTGTTCTTTTATGATCAATAAAGGGAGCTAAACCCTTGGTAGCACTTAACCATAAAAAAAAAATATCACTATAATTTAGTTGCTAATAAAATACTAAAAAATGAAGTTAAATGAGATGTCACTTTTTATGTGTGTAAATTTTATTTTCTCCTTCAATTTTTTTGTGTATTTATAGTTAAAACTTCAATGTGTGGATTTTTTTTCCAATATTGATAAATATATTTTTTAAATAAATATTAAAATGGGTGTGTATAGAAAACACAACTATTCTCATGGGATGTCATCTTTTGTCTTAACTATTTATCCAAAATAGAAAAAATATGCCATCTTGACATAGAATCTTTTATCTAGTGCATCATATGTTTTTCAAATATTTTAACATATTTGATTATTTTTTCTTGATAAGCTAACGAATCTTATATTCTAGTGATTATAACCTACTTTTAGTATAAATAAAAAATAAATATAAAATTTAACTAAAATATTAAAAATGATATATATTTGAAAACTACACTTATAGATCTACAAAAGGGTATTTTAATATCTATAAAAAATATTATTTACATTAGTAGAAGTTGTTGACATATTAATTTTTTGAATAATTTTATTTTTTTTGGTAAATTATCCACAAAGTGGTGCTATATATGCATTTATTGAACACTTTTATTAGGAAAAGTTGTTGCCATATCTAACTTAGCTACAATGAATCTAGCTAAATTATATGTTTGACCAAAATTAATTTTTATCTAAAAATACTTAAATTCACTTGTGGTGATAAGTTGGTTGAAAGTGTGACACAACTTTGTACTTTTACCCCCTCTTGAAGATGAAGATGTAGTTTTTTTTGGATAACAAACAAGTTTATAATGAACAAGCATTACTAGCTGATGAAATGACAATTAGGTTGTGTCTTTCCTTTCTTGATAAACTATGATTATTATCATTTTGATTATGGGGACTCATGGAATAAAACATGTAGGTGTATTAATCAAGGACCTAATGAATTACCTTAGTTATTAGTTTTAAGCGATTATTCTATTGAATATGAGGTTAGTAAAATTAGAATCTATTTTTTCAAGTACAAAGAAGAATTTGTGAAACTCAAAACCATGAAGTTAATGCCTTGTTACTTTTGCACATATTGAGAAATTATGTGAAATCCAATTTTGATTCAAGTTGTCTAAATTTTTTTTGAGAAGGGCTCTTTTGTACATAGTTATTTTTAGGTTTTGTTTTCTATTTGATTTTGTTTTGTTGTTTGGTCTGGGGTTTTATTTTCTTTTGGGTTTGTTTAGCTAGTATCATAGTAAAATATTATTAGGGAAATATCTTAGTTTTTCTTTGGTAAGCATTGGTCATAACTTGCCAAACAAAAAGTAGTTATTTATTAGTATTGGTGTACTGTGGAAAATTGCATACCTTAACAATTTCACATTATGTTTTGGCCCCCCTAAATTATTGAGCTTAATTTACCCCATAATTACCTAAAATTATGTATTTTGGAGCCCATTTATCTCATTTTTAATAAACACCAAGCATTGAATAAATGCATCCAACTCATATGTTGCCCCCAAAATCAAGTGTCTTGGAAATTTGGGTCAGGACCGATTCGCCCATGGGCGAATGAGTCCCCCTTCTTAGCCAGGACCCATTTTTTGGATATGTTTTTGGTGATATTTTAACATTCAAAATTCAAGTTGCAAATGTTGGCTTTTGGGATCTAATTTTTGGAAAATTGGATAAAATGCCTATAAATACCTAGTTATTGCATCATTTGAAATATAAGGATTATTAACAAGCTAGATGTGAACTTCAAGAGAATTCAAGAGCAAGTCAAGAGTAGCATTTCAGAGTCTTATTGCAACAATTCAAGATCCAACATCATATCAAAGTTTATGTGTGTTCATATGGTCTTGTGAAGGCTAACATTATTGTAGGTCTCCAAGCATTCAAGCATTCAAACAAATCTATCAAGCAAGATCAAAATCCTTGAAGATGCGTATGACTTCAGTCCTTCAAGGAAGTCACTGAAGGGTGGTGAGTTGCAACATTTTTTTCATTCATCATTTCCTTCCTTCCCATAAGGTTTTATCATTGCCATTGCCATTGTGGAAGTGGAAACACTTACACAAGGTTTGACTGAGGCAAGCCCCTATATATGTCACAACATTTTTTCCCTCTTTGAACGTGTAGGTTATAGGTTTGAAGAGGATTTGAAGATCCATTTTGTATTGTTGTATTTGTTGTCATCAAAGTTGTCAAGCCACAAAAACTCAATTATAGAATTTATTGACAACATTCTAACAAGTTTAAAATCGGGAATCAAGAGTTCATATCCAACACAAGAGGACCCCAAAAGTTGATCTAGACACCCCTACAAAGACCCATTCTCCCAAGGGTGACCCAGTCCTTGTAGGCACAACCAAACCAATTTTTCTAGGTAGGGACACAATCATCTACATCTTCTAGATCTACTTGAACTTAACTGTTTTAGTTTATCAGTTATCAGGATTTTGCATATATCATATTAGGGCATATGGTCTAATTAGGGAAATCAATCCAAATCATTTCCAATCCATTCTAACCCTCAATTAGATGTGGATCCAGGTCTAATTAGCTCACCTTTGAGGTTGTAAGTCAATCATTTCACCTTGTGATCTGCATCATAATGAAACTTAGAAAAAAGCCACCATTGCATCCTAGGTTCTTCGCATTTAGGATCTAGGGTTCTCTTTTTTTATGTTTCATTTTGGTGAACTTGAAATTTGACATCATAACTTCCTGATTTAGTAGTCTTTCAAACCCTAGATCTAGGTTTTACATTGCATTGTTTTGCATCTTTCATTTAGGGTTTCATCTTTGCATCATAAAAAATATTAAAAAATTAAAAAAATGTATCACATATTGCATCATATGTTTTATTAGGGTGTATTTTAGTTAGTTAGATCATATTTACATTTAGATTGCATTCACTAAGTGGTCAAAATGAAATTGTTCATTGCATGTAAATTGCATCTTTCATTTTAGGTTAAAAACAAGTGAAAATTGCATAGTTGTGTTTCAAATAATCATTCCCAAAATTTTGCATCTTCAAATCAGTCAACTATTGCATATTAGATCTGAAAATTGCATTCAAAATTGTCTTTTATTGTTGTATATCGACACTTGAATCACATTGTCTTAAATTGGAAAACATTACAT
Source organism: Sequoia sempervirens (assembly GCA_007258455.2). Classification (NCBI taxonomy): domain Eukaryota; kingdom Viridiplantae; phylum Streptophyta; class Pinopsida; order Cupressales; family Cupressaceae; genus Sequoia; species Sequoia sempervirens. Next base: position 128,782,751 of record VDFB02086081.1, on the reverse strand, counting down.
TGCTTGATTTCAAAAATGCATCAAAATCATCATTTTTAAGTTGCGGCATCTTAGAATTAGTCAATCATTGCATTTTAGATCTAAAACTTGCATTCAAAATGTGTCAAAACATTTTCACCTTTGTTGCGCCATTTTGCATTACCTTGTCTTAAATTGAGCAAAATCTAGATCCACATTTGTTGCCATCATAAATCTATTTGAAGTAGTCATATGTTTGCAAAACATGTAAAAAGTTGGGAGAATAAATGAATCAAGGTACAAAAGAAGTCGATGTAAATGACATAATATTTTGGGTGCACAAATGTTCAAAAAAAAAATTGTGGATTTGAAATATTACATATTTTACAAATGATTGATTGTTATATTTTTGTGAAATCCCACAAAAAATTATCTCTTATTTTTTTAGGACCACAACTACTCTTTTTTTTTTTTTTTGATACTACATGAGTGTCCCCGCGACCCAATAGCCCTTACCTTGGGTACCTGAGGCGAGCTAGGGCGAGACTAGTCCCCCGCGAGTGAGATCCCCCACCTGCGAGAAGTCCCACCTCTTAAACTTGGGAGCGGAGTCGAACCCGAGACCAATGAGGAGCAAACCCACTACCCAAACCAACTCTACTACCCATTCGGGCTAACACCACACCGGCTCTTAATAACCTAGATTTTATGCTTAAGTTGAATGATATATCTAGGCCTTAAGAACACCAATCTCCCGATATTTGCTCATATGAGTATCTTAGCAAGGATAAGGATTGACAACCTTTTAAAGTCAAAACACCATTTTAAATTAAATAATATTTATATAATCCTCAATTAAATAATTAATCGAAAACTGTATGAAATCAATGAGACACCTAAACAAAAAGCTCAGACAAGGTGGGCCTCAGTTTGGTCTTTTATTCAGGTTCAATACTCAAGGATCTGAACCGGGGACAAAAGAGGGAAAAAAAAAAATGGCAAACCAAGCTAGTAGATTGGGTTTAAGGTTAGTGCTACTGGTATTGATTTGCGTTGTAGCATTTTATGTTGGGAGACCTCTGTACTGGAAGCTCTCAGCCACTTTACAGGAGGTCAGGGAGAAGAACTATGATGCCAAGGCAGTGAAGGATGGTAGGATTTTCTAATCTCATATTTTAGCATCTATCTGCTTCTTCTTACTTATTTCTGTTTTCGCTGTGCTGAAGTTTTTTCAGATCTGGAAGCTTTTTGTTTTTAAATTTTATTTGAGATCTGGGTATTTGATAAGAGTACCCGTTTGCCGATTATTTTAAGATTGTGTCGGTGGTGGTCTAGCCATTTCTGAGGGTAATTGACTCCATGGTTGGGGTTCTATAATAATGTAATTATTCCGCCGTGAGTTGAAGTCATGACCTTGATTGCCAAAAATCACTGACACCCATCAGAAGAAATTTCTTTTAATTGCGCGTAGTTCGGTATGTCTAAGGTTGAATAATTCTGTGGGTGGGATTTTATGAAACTATATTTTTTGGCCGGTGAGTTGAACTCGTGACCCTGATTGTCAAAATCACAGCTACCAATCAGAAGATATTTCTTGGAACTGCAATCAGTATGGAGCCTGGTAAAATTTGGGTCACCTTTATGGTTGTGTGCAGTAAGTTTGAATCATATTTTTAAGATTTATAAGCATGGTTCACACTAAATCACGTTCTCAAGATTTGAATTATGGGTGATTTTGTTGTCGCTGGGATGTGATCCTAGGTCATGCTCTTATGAGTGTCCCTATCACATTAACATCGCAATTATTATCCAAAACAAGGAAGATATGAACATAATCTGTAGTTTCCTTGCCAATTAGTTGATCACTTAGTTACCTGTTAAACTTTAGACACCAAGGAACTTGGCTGAGGAATAAGAAGCTCTACCAATCTCCAAGTTCTAGCAGCTTCATCTCTTGGTGACTATGTGTGAACATGATATTAAGCTCAACCAACCTTTAGAAATGAATATCAAAATTAGTTAATAAGTTTTGTGATGCTGTTACGTAGTTAGATCTGCTGTAGATCTTGTTGACTGGCAAAATTTGTTTTTTTATAATCTGAATTTGCCAAATACCAACATATGATGTTGAAATTTTGTATTAAAGCCTATTAAATTATTAATAAATCATGGTTATTCCTTCATTTTGGTATCATGAGAAGCTCTACCAATGTCCAAGTACCAAAACCTACATCTCTTGGTGAATATATGTAAATATGATAATAAGTCCAACCAGCTGTTAGAAACTGAATGTTAAACTTTGGTAATAAGTTATGTGATGCTGTTGTTTAATTAGATTTGATAAACTTGTTAAATAGTTAAATTTGTTACAGGTTGGATTTCTTGTATGGATTTCTTGTTCCATCATTTTGGTATAAAAGCAGGTGCAAAAAATCTGTCTCAGTCTGCAGCGCATGCATGTGTGCTTGTCTTTGATTTATGGCCATGTAATTCAAATCCCATGGTTATGCTGGATGTGTCCATTGATTTACCAGTGGATACCAGTATTTGCAGCTGTTTTATATGCTTGTTGACTAACCTTGCTCCGATACCATGTTCACCAGGCTTTGCAGTTGCTCCGTATGCTTGTTAACTAACCTTGCTTTGATTCCATGTTATTTTCAGTGGAACAGCGATTCTGGACATGTCCATTGATTTCCCACTGAGCACTAGGTTTTGCAGCTGCTTTATACACTTGTTGACTAACCTTGCTATGATAGCATGTTATTTTCCATGGACCAATGATTCTGGACATATCCACTGATTTCCCACTGGGCACCAAGCTTTGCAGCTGCTTTGTGCACTTGTTGACTAAGGTTGTTCTGATACCATGTTATTTTCCATGGACCAGCTAAGACATGAACCCAGGACCTCCCATGTATATGTCAGGGTCCTCTACCACTGAGCTACCAGTCCTCTGTGACTGGGGCTTTTTGGTAAGTTTAGGTGTAGTTCATTTCTCTGATATCAAGTTCCCCATGGAAGTGGCACGTGGAAACAAAAAAGAGTGTGGCCAGTAGTATTCTCACAATCCTAGGAAAATATTTGCACATAAAAATAGCAGAGGGGATGGAGGATGGGGACAAAGAACAGGGATGTAGACATCTCCGCATAGAACATAGATGCAATATAAGAGAACATAGATGCAATATAAGCGTAGTCTAATCCATGAACTCCCAAACCTTATTTCAAAGTAGTGGTGCAGATCTTTGAATCCCATGTCTCCTGGTGATTCGTGACTATGTACAAAACAAAGATTCTTAGATTTACCCAATGAAATATGAAATTTGAATAACCAAAAGAATTCTAGGTTTGTCAAATTCTTTTCCCGATCCAGAACTGATTGATGAAACTCAGTTTGTCACATCAGATTGTAAACTTTTTCATGCGGATATCTTGGGACAGAACTGTTCGGGGCCTTATTCTACAAGGTCTAACCTGTTTGATATCAGGAACAGTTAACATACATTTCGAGGTTTTTAAGGTTGAATTTATTTGAACATCTGATCATACGAAGAAAGTTGGATCGTATCACAGGTTTAATTAATTAATTTTTTGTTGAGCTCGTAAATCCTAGGATTACTGATTTTTCAGATGATATCTTTTGAAAAGAGCTGTTGCTGGCTTATTTGTATTTTCAGCATATGTTGTTGTGGTGAGGGTATTTTAAAAGTAGTTGTTTGTTGGTGACATCATTTACTACTATTTGATTTTGAATTTTTGTGTGATTGAAGTTTGGTGTTTTAGGAGTGGCCATTTTCTGGTCTCACATTACGGATTGTATCATCCGGATCTCATTTTTCTGATGTTTCTTTTTGTTTCTAGTGTTAGTACTGGTTCGTTACATACTCTGTTCTCATTTTGTTTCAACAGGCTTCACACAGCTGATGCATTCAGCTCAGAAATCAGTGGGATGGTTCAATGATGAGTCAGATGCAGGAGTGAATGAGAAATCAACCAAGAAACTAGCTAAGAAGGTGGACAAAACTAAAAAGGCAAATTCCCGGAGACTTGCTTATTTATAGGTAGAAATCAGGGAATCTTACTTAGGGCAAGAGACTTCGAGAATTGGATAGGTGCTAAATGGGAGAGGGGTGCTGTTGCTTTTTGAATAATGGTGGGGTAAATAGTTTCTATTCAATGGCTTCTCTTAAAAGTTAAAACTGTTGATTTTGTAACAAGGATAAACTATATGATAAAATCATAAATGTAAAGCTCTAATAGTGTATGTTTTATGAATGCATAAAGCTTGATTATATTTCAGATCTTGTACTTGAAATTTTTTTTAGCATTGCCATTACAAAATGCACTGTAGTTGAACATTTTATGGGCTTCAACAAACAATTTTAATTAATTTAGAGATTTACCATTAGTATCATAAGCAATCCGATCACATGATTTTGTGGATAGATTTTTGAAGGGCGTTAAGCTTTTTCTTTCAGCAAAAACAGCAAAATAGTTGTGGGAAATATAGCTGCTGCTGATTATTTCCACTGGCCAAAGCGTTATCTATCTTTGGAGTGATAGCAGAGATTTAAATGGATCATACTATACTGGCACATCTGTACACTATGGAATGGCAGAGGTTTACTCCAAAAACATAAGAATAAATTTCACATTATGTATGGTGTACGGATGGGCCAGGATAGTTGATTAGTATTTTAATCACTACTCTGTTTGCCACAAGTGTCCAATTTGAGCCAATACTCATTTTCCTTTTACCATTCTTGTATCTGGTTCCACAATGCCCTGGGTTTGTAGCATCACATTCATTCTGGATGCAACTGTTGTTGTAGTGCATGCAAGGGGTGGCAAACTGTGGTGTAAGCTCAGGGATCTCCTCTAGTGTCAGGGGTTAAAACCTAGATTGATGTAATAAGTGTATGCAAGTGTTGATTCGTGAGCACCACCTGCTAAAAAAGTATTCTATCTTCACAGAAAATTTTAGACTGGCATTGCCATGGGACATATTGTTTGGGAATTTGCAACAACTCTTTAAGCATATTATTACGAATGCCAAGCACTCTGTTTACCATATTTGTGTTTCTCAATTTCATAATCAAATTAAAGACAGAACTTGCATTTATGAGATCAAAACCTTCAATGATAATAGGAGGAAATGTCTTACTCTTTCCTTTTTCTGTTTCTTATAAGGTATAAACAGATCATAACTTGAATGTTGAACATGTCTATGTGCTGAACATCAGATTCCTTCCTTCTTTGGGTCTCAATTTATCTTGATAATGTTACAAGTTGCCATAATTCTTGAAAATCAGATAAAATCCTTCTTGAAGGGATTACTATAGGCCCAGAGATCCAGAGATTTGATACTTCAACTGGAAAGGAAAAGATAAGTATCAGGGTCATGGAAAGTAGCACTATTGCTCCACCATTTTTCAGTAAAATTAATTAGCAGCAATGGCCTGGCAAACTCAAATATCATTTATATCATGTTTTATATTACAGATTTGGATAACAATAGAATGAAATAGTAACTACTACATCCTATAACATATTTCTGTATTTATGAGTGTTTGGTGAAATGTCGAAGTCATTCAAAATATTTTTCACACGACCCAAAACCTACCTCAGAAAGTAGTAAAAACCAGCGGTAGCTGTCACTGTGATTTTATATCTTCTGATTAACAGCCAAGTTAGTTGTGATTATGACTTATTGCCCTCCTATGACCTTGATATGTTAAATATTAAAGCATTGTAACTGCGACCTTTGGAAAAATTGGCATGCACCAAAAATTCGGCAAAAGCAAAATATTAATCCTTGTTTAGTTCAGGCACAGGTAATAAATTTGGCACAAAAATTTATATAGACGTAGTTTTCTTTGATAGTTAAACTTGCTGAAATGCTCATATTTTGTTGGTTGCCCGTTAGAGGAGTGTTGGTATTGTTGGCTTATGCTGTATGCAACAAGAAGGCTTTTTAACAATTCATAAGAGGAGATAGTATTGGTATCATTAGGCCTTGTATTGAAACAAATTTCTATGGACACCTTCAATGTAGTAGCAGAGTTGTTTTATTTCCAATGCTTGGACAAACATCTATCACTTTACTTTGTCACACCTATTGCAGACAAGAAATTGCTCACCATCTTTTATTTTATTTTATATTATTTTTCTCTTGCATATAACCTCCTGTTATATGTGACAATTATCCCCTTAATCCTCCATGACTCTCTGTCTCGTCTGTTATTGTATTCTGTTTTCCCAAAATGCATTCAAGGGCATCCTTGTTCGCTTCATTTGTGTTCGGTATCCTCATAACCACATTTTTAATGTCTCTGAAACACATTCTGGGGTTGATTCTACACTTGATCCCTCATTATGAAATCAAATCTAATTCTGTGTCAATCTTTATTTTGCATAGTACTATCCGTGTCCATCCTGCCCTTATATCAGACTTGAACTATGCACTTTTCTCTCCATATCTCTGTTTTTGTGTGGACTGTACAATTTTTACTTGGCTTTGATTATTGTGAACATACTTTCTATCCCTGCAAAGCCTGCCTAGCTTTTTATTCTCATTACAATATTCTATCTTCTAGATACATGTCTATATGTGATATTTTAAGTGTCCGTATACATTTCATTCCTATGCATGTTTCTTTCCTTTTCAGTTTCTATCAGAGAAGTCTTGATGCTAACCACCCTCCATTTTATTCCTACAATTTCTGTTCTTATTGTCATCTCAACAAAATGCCACTATTTCTCCATCACATATGACAATTTTGGCAAAAAGGAGATTTATTTTTGGAAGAGCTATATATCTTAACTATATTAAGGCAAACATTTAAGCAACAAATTGTTATCTATTTGAGATTAATGATGTTCGAGCCAGAACTTGCCCTTCAATATTTTATGCAATTTTTTCTTTTTTTTTAATGAAGGTTTGATTTTTTTTTATGTTCTTTGTTTGTTCTAATTGTGAATGTGCATACACTTGTCATTTCTTATTTTGTACCTATTTTGAAAAAACAGCTTAATATATTATAATTACATATTGACAAATGATGTAATTTTATATAAAGTTGGATCCTTACCTCCATGCTATTTTCTTTTACATTAATCCCCTATCTTGTTCATATATGCACACATTTTAATGTATCCTCCAACTTACATTAATGGCATCTGTTCACATATTTATCCCTACACATTCATTCCCTATCTTAATCTGAGTCCTTTAATGTCTCAAATCATTTTTGTGGGCAAAGAGTTGACTCAATGAGTGGGAATTGACACTAAATTTTTTAAAATCCAAGTTTAAATATTTCCTAACTCTGTTCATTATTTTCTTGTCCAAGACGGACTAACAAAAGTTTGCACAAATTATTGCTATGTTTTGTATTTAAAAGCATTTGATTGTATTCATTTGTTATTTCAAAATATTCTCTCATTTTTGAGCTTTCTGAGTATAATCATTCACATATAAGGAAGGAAACATTTTTTTCTGGTGCTCTAAAATGAATCTATATTTGCACATTCATTCGAAGAGCATTTCCATTGTTGGAATCTGCTATCTTTGATTTTGTACACACATTGTTGGGGGTTAACCAAAGCAAACATGCCCCTTTTTGACATAATGATAACCCTTCAAAGGTGTATTTAAATACCACTACTCTTTAAAAATTAAAGTAGAGAGAACAAAGGCAAATTTAGAATCATTAACATACAATTGCTAGATTATTTTCATAGGTAGATGATATTTCTATGGACACAAATTTAACCTTGATCTTAGGACTCAACCTGACATGATACAACTAACAATTTTAATTCTGGAGGGAACTAAAAACTTGTTGGATATTGACAATAATAAAAGAAATAAAGCAAAATCTTGTGAAAAAGATAAAACAATAAAAACAATAAAAGCAATAAAACAAAGTTGGCTTTTTTGTAAGTTTGACAAAGATTGTTATCTTGAAGATATTATATATATCTTGTTGCATGAAGGCAAAATAAATGTAATGAATTGTAATTGATTAGCAACAGCTATGCAAGAGTGTAATCAGTTTCTCTGAGCAATAAGAATACTAATACTTTGCCTCGTGGATGTTTCCTTGACATATTGTCAAGGTTTTACCACGTAAATATGTGTCTTGTCTACTATTTTGTTATTCTATTCATTTTCTTTGTTATTTCTTTGCAACTAACTTGTGCTGCAATATTATTTGGTTTGTGGGTTTTATGTTTCCATTTCCATACTAAGTGGTATTAGAGTAGTTATTTTGCAATGTTTTTGTTAGGATTTGGTGTTTGTTTTGTAGCATCAAATGGCGAAGGTTTTGAATACAATGTTCAAGGTGGATAAATTCAATGGAATGAATAATTTTGAGCTATGGAAGCTCAAGATGTGTGATTTGTTAGTGCAACAAGGATTGCACAAAGCATTGGTAGGGAAGTCTAAGAAATTTGCAAATATGATTGATGAGGATTGGGAGGATCTAGATACAAGAGCTCTTAGCACACTTTAGTTTTGTTTAGTAGATGTTCTTTTTCAATATTGTTGGAGAGGAAATAACAAGCAACTAATAGAGTAGAATGGAGAGTCTTTATATGACAAACTCCCCGAGAAATGGGATCTACTTGAAGAGACAGTTGTATAGTTTGCAAATGAAAGAAGGCATAATTTTTTTTGATCATTTAAATATTTTCAATACTCTTATATGTCAATTAGCTAGTATGGGTGTAAAAGTCGAAGATGAAGACAAGATAGTTACATTATTGTGTTCATTACTTGAATCTTGGGATCACTTAGTCATTTCCATTAGCTTTAGTACAACTGACATCCTTGAATTTGATTTTGTTGTGGGAGCTTTGTTGTCTGAAGAGGTGCAAAGGAAATCTAACATAGAAACCTCCACACCAGAAGCAATGGTGGTTAGGGGTTGACCCACAGAAAAAAGGGAAGATTTGAGAGGTACATCCAAATCTAAATTAGAAGGCAAAAAGGGTAAGGAAAAATGTTGGTACTGCAATAAATCAGGGTATCTCAAGAAAGATTGTTGGAAGAGGAAATAAGAAAATGACGACTCCAAAAAGGAAGCAAATCCGGTTGAGACAAGTTTAGGTATAGTTGATGAAGTATTATCTTTTTGTAATTCCTTACAGTATCATGAGGAATGGTTATTGTTAACATAGGGATTTGCACCCGAAGACAAGTTGAAAAACTCTTAAATCTTGTGCACATGGGACTATTCTCAGGCTGTGGGTATCCTATGGTGAGAATAGACCTCTAGGTTATGGGCTAGTTTCCTTTGGATATTTATTGAAATACTGATTTTTAACAGAGGTAAAGGGTAAAAAGGATAATACTTGATAAGGTGAGCTTAAAACTAATGGGTGATACAACAACTGATAAAATGATCTGAATATGCTTTTAAAACCTCACAAGATAATTCAACTAATGAAACTAAATGATTCACTACTCAATTTAGTATGTTTTTCCTAAATACTTCATCTGATAGGCTTCTATGATTGAAGTTTGTTTGAAAGAAAACAATAATGTTTTTAAAACAAGCATTCAACAAATGTAAGAAACTGAATCTAAACAAGACATTGAGGTAATAAGATACTGAAACATATTGAATCTAAACAAGACATTGAGGTAATAAGATTAAAAGAAGGATTTCATGGAAATCACAAAATTTTATCCGAAAGGCTTACACACAATACTTGCACAAGATAGAATTGAGAAGGAAAATGAGCTTCTTTATTAAAGACTAGGAGATACTTGCATTACAAATTTGTAGAACTCACAAGAAATGAGTTACAAAGAATGAATAATCTACCCCTGCAGCCTCCAAACTGAGAACTCTCTTTGCTGGTCTCAAGCCGATGGACTGCTTCTTGAACCTCCTTCTATTGATTATGAACTTCCACTTCAATAGGTGTTGCCTTAACATCCAAGGTTGAACAAAAACCTTCCAAATCATCTCAAAAGGCATCCTCCAAATCTTCTTCAGTTTTTAGCAAAATAGTACTGATTTTGATATAATTGCAACTCCTCTCCATACTTGATGAATCTCTTTGAATCATCTACTCTGATATGGGAACTTGTTCAATTTGAACAACTTCTTGTCCTTCATATTGCTCATGAATTTGATTTGGCATTGACACGAGCATGCTTTCTTCATTTTGATCAAAAAAATAAGGGAGTTCATCAAATAGGAAATTGAAAACTTGATCATTAGTACCTTCAACATTACCTTCCTTTGTATCTTCATTTTGTTGTTTCAACTGATTTGTTGGCATTGAACATTGTACAACCTCCTGCTCTTCAAAGAAAAGTGGAAGTTCATTGGACAAACTATGCAAAACCTCATGTTGATCACCAATTTCTTGTTCTATAACTTGTTGTTCTAGCTTGTTATGCTCAGTACAACATCTCTCTTGAGATATTGCAAGTTGAACCTGCTCATGTATGGGCTGATTTTGTATGAAACACATGGTGTTGAACAAAGGAAATTCTTTACCAAAGAATTGGTTTGGAAAGGTACTTGGTGACTGAATCTCTTGGTGAAGTATATATTCTTTCAATGAAGGAGGAGAAAATGATTGTGCTTCTAACTTTGCGAGCTTCTGCTCGTATATATATTTTTGTGCAATTAACTCTTTTGCAAAAAGATTTGCAAACTGCCTTCCTTGTGCCTTCAATTCCTGCCTATGAATTTGGTCTTGAAGATCCAACTCTTCTTGTTCATGGAGATAGGCTTGATAAGCCCACTCATCTTGTTGTTGATCTAAGCTCTTGTTGATTTCATCTATCCGCTCAGTATAATCTTGCAATAGGCCTTTTATATCACTTAACTCCACAACATGTTGATTTGGAATGAAATGACCTTCTTGGGAGTGAGAGGGTGGGTGGTAAGCATGATGTGCATGCTGGTTACTTGTTGTAGCAAGGCTATTTGGATTTAAACCAACATTATGGTTGGTTAAATAAGGTTGATAAGGTGTAGGAGCGGTGTTCTCATGATATAGGGGGTGAAATCATGTATTTTCTTGAAAACTTGACATTTTTATTCATTCAAAGAGCTAGAAATCAAAATAAATAGATTTGTTTAGAACATACCAACACTTAGATTGCTGAAACCAGTAGATTTAAGCTCAGAGTTTCCAGGTGTATGTAGATCTTGCCTCCAAAGGCTGAGAATACTATTGCTCACACCAAAACAACAGCAAAATGAAGCTCTTTTGAACTGATAATCAGCTCAAAGTCCCACTGGGCGTGCCAAAATTGTTAACACAAGGATTTGCACCCGAAGACAAGTTGAAAAACTCTTAAATCCTATGCACATAGGACTATTCTCAGGCTGTGGGTATCTTATGGTGAGAATAGACCTCTAGGTTATGGGCTAGTTCCCTTTGGATATTTCTTGAAAATACTGATTTTTAATAGAGGTAAAGCGTAAGAAGGATAATACTTGATAAAGTGAACTTAAAACTAATGGGTGATCCACCAACTGATAAAATGATCTAAATCTGCTTTTAAAACCTCACAAGATAATTCAACTAATGAAACTAAAGGATTCACTGCTCAATCTAGTATGTTTTGCATAAATACTTCATTTGATAGGCTTCTATGATTGAAGTTTGTTTGAAAGAAAACAATAATGTTTTCATAACAAGCATTCAACAAATGTAAGAAACACAATCAATGACCCGCACTATAGCATACTAAATTTAAACAAGACATTGAGGTAATAAGATTAAAAGAAGGATTTCATGGAAATCACAAAATTTTATCCTAAAGGCTTACACACAATACTTGCACAAGACATAATTGAGACGGAAAATGAGATTCTTTATTAAAACTAGGAGATACTTGCATTACAAATCTGTAAAACTCACAAGAAATGAGTTACAAAGAATGAATAATTTTCCCCTACAACCTTCAAACTGAGAACTCTCTTAATAATGAAAGAAGAGAAGGACTTATAGAAAAGTCTCCCAAAATTCAAATTTTGAATCTTGGCTCCAAGAAAAGATGTGTTGTTTTCCCTCTCCTTCAAACATGGCATGTGACTGTTGAGAAATCCTCCAAACATGTATAAAGAGTTTTGAATCTTCCAACAACCTCATGGGTCATATGCAATTGAAAATCCCCTCAAATCATGCTCAAAATTGAATGTAACAAGATGTCATGTGCTTGATTTTTCTCCTTGACTGAAGTCAAGTCAAATGGAACTCAAAACTGAAAGTGAACTCACAATTAAGGGCTCCAAACTCCTGATTTTCTTCTATGTGTTGGCATTGATTTCTTAACCATCTCCATGATTTATGCAAGGCTTTTAATGCTTCATTCAACTCCCTCGTAGTCCATCATTTGAAATTACACTTTAAGACACTTTATTTTGCATTTGAAATATCATTTATTCTAAATGATTTATAATCATTATTTAAAACACAGATTTACAATTGGATTAAATGCAAAAATAAATAAAGTTCTATCTTTATTTTACAGTTATCAGATTCTGGTGCTTCTAATCACATGTGTCCACATAAGAATTGGTTTTCTTCTTACCAAGCTATTAATTGAGGTATTCTTATGGGAAATAATGTTTTTTGTAATACTTTTTGGATTGAGAGCATTATGATTAAAATGTTCGATGGTATTGTGAGGACATTAACAAAGGTAAGACATGTACTAGAACTAAAGAATTTAATTTCCTTGGGAGTTTTGGATTCTGGAGGCTATAAATTTACAAGTCAAGGTGGATCATTGAAAGTGTCCAAGGGAATTTCGGTGGTCATGAAGTCTACAATATTATAAACCTTTACAAGCTAGAATATAATATTGTAATAAGTGAAGCAGTGGTATTTTAGGAAACAAATGAATCTACTCGTTTATGGCATTAGCGACTGAGTCATATGAGCAAGAAAGGGTTGAAGGTACTATTAAACAGTAAGTTACTTCCAAATCTAAAATATTTGAATTTGAATTTTTGCAAGTATTATGTTTATGGGAGGCAATCTAGATAGAAATTTAAAGCAGGCAATCATACAAGGGTATTCTAGATTATATTCATTCATATGTTTGGGGACCATCTCCTACAGTTTCATTTGGATGATCATCATATTTTGTGATATTTATAGATTACTCTAGAAAGGTGTGGGTTTATATTCTTAAAAGTAGAGTTGATGTGTTTAGTGTATTTAAGCAATTTAGAGTTTTGATTGAAAAGAGAACTAGCAGATCAATCAAGTGTTTAAGAACAAATAATGTGGGCGAGTTTACATCTTTAGAATTTGAAAATTATTGTAAGTTGGGATTGAAAGGCATAAAACCATTGTTTACACTCCTCAATAGAATGGTGTTGTTGAAAGCATGGATAGGACTCTTCTAGAGAGAGCAAGGACATGCTCAATAATACCAAGTTGCAGCAAGAGTTGTGGGAAAAAACAACCTCTACAACTTGTTATCTGGTAAATCAGTCACCATCAATTGCAAGATTCCCGAAGAGGTATGGTAGGGTCATTCTTGTGATTATTCAAAAAATTTGTTGTTGTGATGCATATGCTCTTATTTCAAAAGACCAACATTCTAAATTGGACCCCAAATCTAAGAAATTTACCTTTGTTGGTTATGGTGACAAAATTAAGGGATGCAAATTGTGGGATCATACTACCCACACAATAATTATTAGTAGAGATGTAGTATTTGATGAATCTCCTCTCACAAAATTGAATATAAGTAGAAGTTGAAATGAAACAGGAACAAGTACCACAACATCAACAAATTCAATTGGAAACTCATCTATCTACAAAAAATAAGGAGCAAGAAGAAGCTTCCAAAGAAGAAGATGAGGATGCAAAAAATATATATAAGAAAATGTGGAAATTCTACAACTAGATCTAAGGAGACCTACATGGGTCAGAAATCCACCTAAGAGGTATGATGATTATATTTCATTTGTTGCTTTAATTTTTAATGATTGGGAACCTAATTGTTATAAGGAAGCAATGGATGGTATTGAAAATGCTAAATGGAAAATAACAATGAAAGAAGAAATGGATGCCTTAGAGAAGAATAAAACATGGGACTTGGTAGAACTCCCAAAGGGTAGGAAAGTTGTTGGTTGCAAATGGATCTACAAATTGAAGAAGGGTGTTGATGATAAAGTTGATAGGTACAAAACAAGACAAATAGAAAAAGGGTATTCTTAAAAGGAAGGTATTGATCTTCATGAATTTTTTTCACTAGTTGTTAAGCTTGTTTCTATTTGGGTTGTATTAGCACTTGTTGCTTTACTTGATCTTGAGTTAGAGCAATTAGATGTTAAAAAAATATTTTTACATGGAGATTTGGATGAGGAGATAAATATAGAACAACCATAAGGGTTTGTTCAAAATCATAATAGAAAATTTGTTTGCAAACTCAAAAAGTCATTGTATGGCTTGAAGCAATCTCCCAAACAATGGTACAAGAAGTCTAATTCCTTCATGGTGAACCAAAATTTTACAAGTATGACCATTGGTGTTTACTTTAAAAGTTTAAAAATGGTTTATTTATTATCCTAGTATTATATGTTGACAATATGCTTGTAGCAAGAAAAAACATAGTTTAGATCAATGGGTAAAAGACTCAAATGGATAGGAATTTTGATATGAAGGATCTAGGAGCAACAAAACAAACTTTGGGCATGTAAATAAACAGAGATAGGGAACATGGTAAACTTTGGTTATCATAGCAGAAGTATGTGAGGGAGATCCTCATAAGATTTTGTATAAAGAATGTGAAAGTAGTAAATATCCCTTTAGCTTCTCATTTTAAGTTTTTTTCAAGTTTATATCCTAGTAATAAAGAAGAAAAGGATTATATGTCTTGTGTACCTATGCCAATGCAGAAGGGAGTTTAATGTATGTGATGGTATGCACAAAATTAGATATTTCACATGTAGTTGGTGTTATTAGTAGATACATGGAAAATCCAAGCAAAGAGCATTAGGTAGCAATGAAATGGGTTCCTCGGTATCTTAGAGGCACAAGTGATTATTGTATCACCTTTGATGGTTGTAGTGGTTCAGTTTGTGGTTATGTTGATTCAAATTTTGTAGGTATTTGGACAAAAGGAGATCTACATCTGGTTATGTCTTTACTCTTACAAGAGAATCTATTTGTTGGATGTCAAAGCTTTAAGAAACAATTGCTTTATCCACTATTGAGGTAGAGTATATGGCTATCTCACATGCATGCAAAGAGGCAATTTGGTTGCAGGGTCTTTTGGGTGAGTTTGAAAAAATGCGAGACAAGGTGATTATATTTTATGATAGTCAAAGTGCTATACATTTGACTAGAAATCTAGTTTATCAAAATAGGACTAAGCATATTGCAATTAAATACCATTTTGTAAGAAAAGTTATTGATGTAGGTGGAGTAGCTGTTGAGAAAGTTTTGTACCATATAAAAAATGCAACTTGCTTGATTTGGGGAATAATTGATGATAAATTGCACTAAATAAGGCCTTGATTTGGTGTTGTGAGGTGTTTTTCACATCCACACTAGGTCCTGGACCCTTTCAAATGCATTTAACGATGTCTTGTAAAGGTGTTGTAAAGTGTTGTAAAAGACTTTCACGCTTTTCTAGACTTAATGAACCCATTTTCTCTTAATTCAACATTATAAAATGTATTTAATTACATTATCACATCAATCTAGAAGGATTGTAAAATAAACTTAATGCTAATCTAGTGTTGTAATGTGTCTTATACATTCACATTGGATGTTGTGCCTTCCTAGGCTAAGTGGACCCCATTTTAGTGTTGTAAAATGTATTTAATCACACTTTCACATTGAATTTTGTGTCCCAAGCCTTAATTGACCTTTACATCATCATTAATAGGCTCTTATTACCCCATATTGTGCATCCCAAGGCATAAATTGATCAAACAACTAACAAAGTCATCATATGAACCTTATTTCCTTACTTCCTAGCATCCTAGCTGGCAAATGGGCCCCTCTAGGTATAATTCGACATCTGTGGCGAATGAGTCCCTACCAGGTGGGACTGATTCACCCAAGGTGGTGAATGAGTCCCATTTGGGCCATTTTTTACTATTGAGTGGGAAATTTTGGAATTTAAGTTTTATTTTTCTTCATGTCGGCCTTGGGGATCCAATTAACGGAAAAATTAGGAGAATTTTCTATAAAATCAGGTCTCTAAACCTTAATTTACATCTCTTAACTCATTCACACATCTCTTATCACTAATTCATCATCTATCTTCTCCTTCAAGTCAAGCAAGTTAGGGTTTAAGACATCAGGATAGCTTCCAAAGACATTCAAGGGCAGATTCTTCATGTTTTGCTGTAGAACTTCAAGATCAAACATCATGGCAAAGTATTGACTTCATTGTTTCATGCTTCATTACATTCTTTCATCATTTTGGTTTAATTACCTACAAAGGGGTTTGACCAAGGCAAACCCCCATGCTCTAACATCCAACATTTCTCCTTCTCTTCTTATGTGTTTGCAGATTTAGGCATCTTGGAAGCTTGGAAATCATTAAGAATCAAATTACAATGTTTTTTAAGTCTTCTCTTCATTTTCTAAGGCAAAATATCAACAAAAAGTCACTTTCAGGTTCAGAAATCAGACTTTTGGAGGCAGACACCTGTTAAGAGCCAAAGTGCAGATTGGAGACTTCTATTTCTACCTTTGGATTTTCAAAAATTCAAAAGTGGACTGATTCACCATGGATGGCGAATGAGTCCCACTACCAGGCCTGAAATAGGTTTTCTACAGTTTTGGATACCCATTTGTCTGAAACGGGCTTTGGTACAGTTTCCTAGATCTAGGACTAATTTGCCCAGAATAGCAAATGAGTCCCACCAGGCCTAAAAATCAAGATAAACAACATTCCAGAAGTCATTTCCAATCTCCATCAATATCTCAGGTGCACACTTTTAGTTTCATCCATTTCTATTGCAATTTGCATTCATTTCTAGGTGTTTTCGCATATCACAATGTCTTTTCAAACACTACTTTTTCTTAGTTTCCATTCTTTAATCAATATATTTTATCAGTTTGTTGCATCTAGATCATTGCATTTAGGCACATTTCCATCATACATGCATTAGTCTGAGTGAACCACCTGGATTTTTGGTGTGGGATCTATCTCTTTCCATTAGGTGAAAGACCTTGATTGAGCAAAAGAGACATAACATTCCTAATCCACCCAAAATCTATGGTTCAAGTTTATACACTAAAAAATCATGCAAACATTTTACAAAAGGAGTACAATTAGAGAAGTTGAAGTGGAGTTTGGCTTCTCTTGGCTTGCAAAAAAGGTGATGAATGGGCATTGGCAAGTATCAGGTAAATTATTGTCAAGGTGGAGATTGTTGGATATTAACAACAATAAAGGAAACAAAGCAAAATCTTGTGAAAAAGATAAAACAATAAAAACAATTAAAGTAATAAAACAAAGCTGGTTTTTTCTAAGTTTGATAGAGGTTGTTATATTGAAGATATTATATATATCTTGTTGCCTAGAGGCAAAGTAAATGTAATATGAATTGCAATTGAACAACAACAGTTGTGTGAAGATTGTAATTAGTTTCTTTGAGCAATAAGAATACTGATACTTCGCCTCGTGGATGTTTCCTTGACATATTGTCAAGGTTTTGCCACTTAAATTTGTGTCTTCTCTATTATTCTGCCATTTCATTCATTTTCTTCATTATTTCTTTGCAACTAACTTGTGTTGCAATATTATTTGGTCTATGGGTTGTACGTTTCTATTTCCACAACCTGTTTCCACAACAAAACTATCCTATTCTATTTTCAATTACGAGGCATCCAAAATTTAAAGTATCAAAAAAACTATTCATTTAATACATAAAACTCACTACCTTTATTTTGGTTGGAATATTTTTGAT
>VDFB02086081.1:128669476-128764763 GCA_007258455.2 Sequoia sempervirens | reverse complement strand
TTGGTTAAAGATCGACAACATAACCCTTTAATTTACCCAAGTATTTCAATTGATATTTTTAGTGGGTGGGGCTAAAAATAACGGCAACAAATCCCTAGATCTATCATTTCCCACCTTGGTTAAGATCCATCCATGGGCACAAAATTTGAACTTGGCCATTTTAATGTGTGTGAGCACAAAGCTCAAACTTTAAAATCTCAAAATTCAAATTGAACCTTGCTAACCTTTTCTTACTATCCATTATGAGTTATTCTAACACACATTCATATGGATTCACACAATATATTGTTATATTAAGGATATTTTTTTATTAATTTTGAAATAATCATGGAACCATTGCCATAGAGTATTCATGATACATCTATAGCAACATTACTAGATTATACATTAACATACATCATCTTAGGTACCTTATTCATGGTTGTTTGCTATCTTCAATCATTCTTCCAAAGTCATTACCAAAGAAGAATAAATATTTTCCTAACAAGTTCCCAAATAATGTTTATTAATACCATATAGATACATGTACCATGAGTTGAGACACCTTATAGTATCATCAATTCCCGACCAATTTACTTCCACATGTTAAGGTTCATACTAGATTAGTTTTGTAGGCCCAAATCTGAACTATAACAAAATAGAATCAATTTGCAGATTTTGAGATTTTCATCTAACCATACCCTTCATCTTTTACACATTAATAAATTGATTTCAAGTATCTTTAGCAACATATTCCTCCATTCAGGGCGACGGGTCTAGCTCGATTGACTAAAGCATCCTACAGTAGGCAAGAGGTCATGAGGTCTAGTCTCCCCACCATCCCCGTCGTATTGGAGGGCGTGTTGCACCGGCGTCACCAATCAGATGAAAAAAGTCCTAATCTCCCTTCAAATTTCAAAACTAAATATCTCATTTAATTTTATAATTGACATAGATATTTATGTAGGTGCCATTCAATAGATATTTATTATTAAAAAAATCTGTAACGTCTCCTCTACCAACTATTTAAGAAATCGATGGCAATGACACTTTAAAGGGCTCCAAGAGGTATAAATATCTTGTTATATCAATTATTCTAACAAAGAGCGGAAAACCAATTCCTACCACAAGAGAGCGAAAGTTCGTTAGGGTTTGAACCTAGGGTTTTATGTTTTCGGCTTTAAGAGCAGTCACAGGGGATTTCGATAAGCAATAAAAGAGAAAATAAAATG
This sequence comes from Sequoia sempervirens, assembly GCA_007258455.2. Lineage (NCBI taxonomy): Eukaryota > Viridiplantae > Streptophyta > Pinopsida > Cupressales > Cupressaceae > Sequoia > Sequoia sempervirens. The sequence continues at coordinate 128,763,552 of VDFB02086081.1, read as the reverse complement.
AGCAGGTTTGGAGGCGATTTAGATGCCAGCTTCGCGGGCATGGCTTCGGCATTCAAGCGCTCTCGTACAGACTACGAATACGCGGGAGGAGAGCTAGGTTTGAACGACTATTATAGAGAAATGCCTTCGCAGGAGTACGCGACGAGAGATCGAATGCCGCCAGCTCTTCTTCTTCCAGCAGACGCTTCGTGCACGCTGTTCGTCAAGGGCTTGCCCACCGACTGTTCGCGCAGAGAGGTGGCTCACATTTTTCGGCCTTTTCGCGGCTTCAAAGATGTGAGGCTCGTCAGCAAGGATTTTCCCAGGGGAGATACTCTTGTGTTTTGCTTTGTGGAGTTCGATACTCCGAGCTTTGCTGCTGCTGCGCTGGGGGCGCTGCAGGGTTATAAGCTTGACGGAAATGATCGAAATTCACCGATTTTAGAGATAGAGTTTGGGAGGAGTAGTTCTGGCGAGAGGGGAAGAAGGGGAATGAGAAGGCGCTCGGATTCTCCGCCCTATTATCGACGCCGGTGATTTTGATTTGTTGTTTCACGATCTGTTTTCTTAAATAGTCGACCAGATTTTCGGAAAAATTTCTTTCATCGGAACTGCTAGTGCCAAGTTAAGTAGTTTTTAGTTTTAGGGTTAAAACAACGGTGATTTTCTTATATACTTTAAGTCAGTTGTGTACAATCTTCATTATAAATTGGGATTCAGCCGCTTTTTTGTTTATTTCAACTAAATTGAGGGTTAAATGAACGGTGCTTTTTCTATATTGATTTGATGTTAGATCTCTGCTATTTTCGTTTTGAAATGGGTTGAGCTTGCCTTTGATTTATTTCACTGTGTGTGAGCTATAGATCTGTGTATGTTCAAAGGGTTTATTTTCTTCCTGATAACTAGGAGGAATCGGCCAAGAAGGCAGCCCTTAACGATGCTCTCTGACTACAGTCCTAGCTCCTTTAATCCTCTGGGCAAAGAGAAGGCTGCCCCACGCCGCTCTCTTGAATTGGAAGTTGAATTTGGGTGGCTGGTAGCGTCTCTCCCCTTCAGTCAATTCAGGGGATTGCAATTTTTATTTGGCCGGAGAAGGTTATGATTTTGGTAGTAGATTGTGGTATCTCCTGTTTAAAGTTCTGTCCGAGATGCGCAAGCAATTGTTATAGATAATTTTGGCTTTTCAGCAGATTGTGTTCAGGCAAACATGGTAGATAGAAAAGATTACAAGCGTGTTAATTACAAAAAATTAAGGTAAGAAAAATGGACTTCTGACTGTGTATTTAGAAAGCTTTATTCAATTATTATCTAGGCCTCAGATTTTTTCTGTTCCGGTAGGTTTTATGCATGAGGTTTATAAATTTTCTCAGTCACTTCTTAGAAGCAATTTTTAAATAGATGATTATGAATTTATTCTATGGCAAACACATAAAAATTTTAAGAGGGAAAGCAATCTTCAGTGTGGCCGGCTGAAAAACATATTTAGGCCTTATTATATTATGGCTAAAATTACATATTATAATTCCAATGGGCAGGAGAATTTCTGTGCCTTTTTGTTAATTGGCTAATTTGCTTAAATCACACGTATAGAAGATGTCTTGGGCTTTATATATTCTTCGAAATTGCGATGGTGTAAATCTTAGTCGCTAAGACTTGAATTTGAGTCATGGCCTTGCTATGATGTGAGGGATGTGCAGAAATGAGTTTATGTTCTTCATTCTCGACATTGTTTATAAAGATGGAGAGATTACCAAATTATTAGGGGTAAAGTTTTCTTACGTTAATATTTTATTTTTTTTGGCTCTAATTTTGCTTAAGATGAACTAAACCCAATCCTCTTAAATTCCAAGACAAATCGACATGAGATGCTTGGTGAGGAGCAATAAAGGGATTTACAAATGAGTTAATCTCTTGGAATCCAATTCACTTTCTTGATTTAATGTTTCAATGTCATTGAATGAGGCTTCAATGTCAATTTGCTTGTTGATGAGTGCACATCTAATATGAGTGTCTATTAGGATTAAGATGTCATCAACCTTCTAAATTCTATGAATTTAATTACTCCTAATATTATTTGCAAATCATTTAATAAGGGATGAGGGAGTCACCATCAGTAGTTACTATCTTATACTATTTGAGTTTTACTAGAGCGGTAACTGTTTTTGATATAAAAAGCAGCAAAAACAAGGGTCCTGTCCCATCATAACAAGGCACCAAAGGCCATCCAGAGTAAGCACATTAATAGCACAGTGACAACAAAGAACACCGAGCCATCACCCACAACAAGTCATATCAAAAACCACCAAAAAGCAACAGTAAATAAACATAGTCCATCATGCAAGCATGATACGTAGCAAACGAGTCCAAAGACCCCCAGGGGTCAAACCAAAAAAACAGCATTAACAAATATACAGTCACAGAGAAATTGACAAAAACAAAAAGACCCAAAGGCCTAATTTTTTTCCTCCCTGCAAGGTTTATCCTTAATAGCAATCGTCCAATCCGCCGTGAGGAACTCAAGCAGCTCCTTAAAACTAACATCATCTTCGCCATCAATTGCGGACTTGTCCTTCTGCAACAAGCATAGATTGGTAGCCGACCTGTGCATGACCTTCAGGGCAAAGTGCGACACCTCCTGAACCTTTTTTTCCAACCTCTCCATTCCCCTTTTTCAGCTTGCCAACTTCTTCCCAGGCCAACTCTTTTTCCTTGGGATTTTCTTGCAAGGGGGCTTTTCCCTTATCTGTAATAGAGGCCCGGGGATTTTCCTGCAAGGGGGCTTTTCCCTTATCTGTAATAGAGGCCCGGGGATTGATTTCCATCACCTTGGCATTGGTAGGGCTCTTCTTCAGGCTTTCAGACACATGGGACGCGCTATTCACCAAGATAGACTGGTCATCCCCACTCGCCACTTTTTTCTCCTGGCTTTCACTGTCACTCCCATTCTCATTATCCGATCTGAGGCCTCCTTAAGACTTCCCACCTTATCTTGCTTAAGGACCAGTCTATGAGATCTACGGGGGGTGTTGGCTTCATCAGTGATTTCGATGTCAGAGTCAATTTGATGAAGGCAAAATTTAGTTTTCTTAGAGGCTTTAGCCTTAGGTCGCGGGGTGGGGGCAAGACACTTTTTTTCTTTACCTGCATCCCCCGGGCTCTTGGTAGGGGATGTGCCACGGGGAAGGGCTTTCAACGCAGGGTTTTTTAGGCATTTTTTCTTACTTGAGCCTGGCGTATCCAGATGCTAGCAGAAGGGGGAGTAGAGGAAATTGGGGTTTCATCAAGAGCAAGGAGAGACGACACTAGAAGAGCGGTAACTATTATTTACTAGAAGGCAAATAATTAATTAGTTAGTAGGAAGTTACTATAAAAGGCATCTTGGAGGTTATGATGTTTTTGGGTGCCCAACTTCGCATGAGGTTGTTTTGGACTCTTTTGACAATTTTTTGAATGGTTATAATACCTTGGAAAAGAAGACAAAAATTACTTTGGGATGTGGCAAATGAGTTGTCTATAAGGACAAACCATGTGTAAAATTTTGTTAGTGAGTTGTAACCTACATTAAGATATATAATTAAAACTATATTCTTCCAAACAAGGTGTTGGAATGTGTAAACCAACTTGGATGCCCCATTTACGGGTCAAAAATGTGATAAGCTAGGTGCTAAGGGAGGTAGTAGTATGTAGAAAATTTCTAGGAGAAAGGAAGGATTGTATATATAATAGTTACTTTCATTTCTAATAGTGCAAAACTACCAAACATAAATAAAAGCTTAAATCTCTTTATTGTTTTTTAGCAAATAAACTTTTCAAATTATCTAATTATGCTTCTTTAAGATGAATGCAACTATATAATCCACTTTTGACTCTTATTTTCTTAGTTTTTTCATATGTGAAATAATCTCTTGATTTATCATTGAATTGTAAAGTAATCTTCTAATTTGTTTCAATTTCTTGAGTAATATTTTCATGAAATAAAAGTTGAATTGTGAAGTAATCTTCTAATTTGTTCGCAATTTCTTGAGTAATATTTTCATGAAATAAAAGTGGCTAATCTAAATCTATTTTTACTTAACAAATAAAATTTCCACAACTACTCTAATCGAAGAAAAGAGATTCTTTTTTATTGTTTTTGGTTTTCAAGATGAATTTGATTATATAATGTAATTTTGACATTATTCTTTTAGTATTTTTTTTAAAGTGAAGTAATCTCTTGATTTGTTCATTGTGTTTTGAAATAAATAAAAATTGTTTGTAATTCTTGGAATAATGATTTATCTAAAATAAAAGTAGCTTCTCTAAATCTATTTTTTCTTAAACAAATAAAAATGTCCAAACCTACTCTAATCTTAGAAAACATGACTGAATATTATTTTTCCTAGGCAACAATGGCTATTTAATTACTAATTAAACTATTTTTTCTTCAAAATAAAAGAACTTGTAACAATGATGACGCCTTCCAAAAAGCTCTTTGTTGGCATGCATCCTAAATGATCCAACTACTCTATCTTCTCCTACAAAAATAGGTTGCTCCTCTATGATGGCAATGTAAAGACAAGAAAGATCTAGATTAAGATGTTTTATTTCACTCATGTTTGGATCCCTATAAGTGGATGCATAGTTGACTTGAACTTATCACTGCTCCATTGAGACTTTAGTTGCACAAACAATTTCATTTGATAAAATGGCCTACCATTTGACCTCATGTACTACACAAATTTATGCTTAGAATAGACCAAAATTTTCCTAATTGACCTTCCACACCTCTTTGGCATACCCATTGCACACCGATATATATTATATGTATATATACATATATATAGATATACATACACATATATCCATATATATGTACATACATATATACATATATATCGACATACATACATACATACATACATACATATATACATACATACATATATATATATATATACCTTTACAATTTCACACTATGTTTGCATCCCTTAATTTATTGGACTTAATTAAGCCTCTAATTGACCCCATAATGTCCTAAAATATGTATTTCATAGCCCATTTGCACCATTTTTAATAAATTACAAACATTAAACAAATACATTCATCTAATACTTTGCCCCTGACACCTTAAATTTCAAAAAATAGGGTTGAGACTCATTTGCCATAATTAGATCCACTTGCCCAATGGGGGAAGTGTCCCGTTACTCTGTTTCCCTCCAAATTTGGATATGTCGGTGGTGGCATTGTAACATTTGAATTTCCACTTGCAAAGGTTGGCTATTGAGATCTAATTTTCTGGAAATTAAATAAACACCTATAAATACAGTCTTTTTATCAATTCAGAACATCTAGCATTGAGACAACTTTCACAAGAGCAAATATTATTGTCAAGAGCATTGAAGAGCAAACTTATCAATTATCTACATCAACAATCAAGATCATATCATGTCAAAGTTCATGTGTGTTCATGCCATGTTTTGGAGCTAACATTGTGATGTAGGTTTCAAGCATTGAAGCATCAAATCAACCAATCAATCAAGCCAATTCATGCAAGATCCAAGCCTTAGAGTGATGTGTTTGACTTCAATCCTTTAAGGGCAACCATTAAGGGTTTGGTGAGTTGTAACAAGCTTTGTTCATTAATCAATTCCTTCATTTTGTCATTATTCCATTATCAAGCTTTAATTACCAAACATGGGGTGTGACTAAGGAAAACCTCCATTCACTAAAAACCAAACATTTTTGCATCTTTCATTGTAGCTCAAAAATACAACAACAAAGGACACTTTTGAATACAATTTTTCAGATCTACTATACCTCTCCTACTTGTGACGAATGTATCTTGGTGTTGTAAGAGACAATCATTGACCATCATGATAATCTTGTTTGTCCCTCTCCCCCTACCCCACCCACTTGGGATGACATTATGGTGCAAGAGGATGAGATCATCAACTCATTTCTTAACATCACTTTGCCTAGTCTCCATTCATCTCCCAACATCTATCCCACTTATGAGAATGCTTTAGTCCAAGAGAGTGCAATCATGGATAATCATGAAAACTATAGTTGTTCTTCTCCCCATACCTCTCCTACTTGTGACAAAGGTATCTTGGTGAAAGGAGATACAATCATTGAGAATCATGAAAATTTTGTTTCTCTCTCTCCCAATTCTTCTCCCACTTGGGAAGATATTGTGCCAAATGAAGATGATATCATACGTACATTTCTTTTGAAATATAGTATAGATGAAGAGGCTAAGTCAACCTTCACTCCCCCCTCATTAGAAAACCATCAACAAGAAGTCACATCTACTGAAGTTATGAATGCACAAGTGTCCTTTGGATCTCCCTTGATTATAGGACCTCCAAACACTCCTTTGCACTTCCTAGGAGTCCTTTAATTATTGGACCTCCCAAGTAATCTCCTAAGCCACTTCTTATCATAGGACCACCTCAACACCAACCAAAACCTCCAAAACATATCTTAAATTTTCCAAGGAAACTCACTAATAACAATGTTTTGTAGCAACCAAATTATCATACCATTACTCATACATATAACACAAGGAACAATAGGCAACCACAAACCATAACTTCTTCATTACGACTCCCTCAACCCATTTTACCTAGTGCTCCTCATTTTCCTTTACATAGTGGAAAGGAGTATGGTCTTGTGGAACAACTTCACAACACTCCTGTTAAGATTTCTTTATGGGACCTCATCCAAGCATCACCTCTTTACCATGGCATGCTCCAAAATACTTTGCAACAAGTTGTTATCCCTCCTTGTGTGCAACCAAATGATGTAGCAACCCTAATTCAAGGTATGAACTCGATCAACTTAGAAATTACCTTTCATCAAGATGAGTTACCTCCATTAGAAGTGCAAAAACAAAATGAGGTTTTGATGATAGTGATTGTCATTAATAAGTTTGGCATTAGGTGTACTCTCATTGATAATAGTTCAACACTCAATGTTTGTAGTGTAAATATTTTGGATAAAACTGGAGTGCATAAGACCAAAATTCAACCAAATAATTTGTCCATTCATGGTTTTAATAATGTGGGAAAACAATTGCTTAGTGTGATAAAATTACCTTTTAAAGTTGGCAAGGTTACGTTGCAAACTCCTATCCATGTCATGCCCAATGATCTTTCATATAATCTTCTCCTAGGTAGACCATGGATTCATGTAATGAATGTGGTGCCTTCCACGTTACATCATCTAGTGAAGTTCACATACAACAATGAGGATTACATGATAAAATTCGATCCTAAGTCTGAGAGTTGTTTACAAACTAAAACAAGAATGACAAATCCTCTTAGAACATTGTCACCAACTACAAAAGTGGAACCTTTGCAAGAAGAAGAAAACAATAAGTACCTTTCACCTATGGCAATATTATCGGTGGATGATTTGGATCATTAGATTTTACACCTACATTCATGGGAGAATACAAGATTACACAAAAATTAAGAAGAGAGAAAGAAGTTGCCATAATATCAACACAATCTGAGTCATCAAAACCACGTGAGTCTACAACTTTTAGCAAAGAAGAGGAAAACAAGAACTATACACCCACATATGATGAGTGTGATCATGAGAACTACCTTCTTCAAAAGAAATGAAAAAAATTATGGAAGAGTTATGATATTTTGAAACAACTTGGCTATAATAGAAAAGGATGTGGGACAAGAGAACAAGGTATTTGTGTCCCTATAGAGCCTAACACGCAAGAAACAACTAGAGATCTTGGTTATTGTCATTCGATTAGCACATAACATTAGTTGATGCTCCTTGTCATGTGGTAGTTGTAGTATCATAGCATATTCACTACCATACATGAGGGTATAAACTTGGCTTTATGTAATCGTATTTTCCTTTTTGCAAGGAGCATCATATCACCATCCATTTTTGACTCACCTTTTTCCCTTACATTTGGGGGGCAAGAGGTTAGGTAGACTTGTCCTAGTATGGAACTTGTTGTTTCCCCTTCTGGCTAGTTGACCACCTTCCATGCATATATAATGAGCAAGCTTGGGATGAGGATGAACTACCTTAGGTTGGCTCGCATGTGATGTACTTCTATCCTTTCTTTCTATGCTATCTTTCACATTTCATTTTGGGGGGAAACTCCTCATCATGACACAACTTTATTTGGAAACATATGTATGGCATAGGGTTTTCCAAACAAGCTCTCATTGCCCTTTCATTAATTGACATTTATTATTTGCCACTTTAAAGTAATTGCTCACATCAAGGTGTTTAGCGATTCCTTTAAAATGGGAGCATACATTGACATTATTACATTAATATTTTTTTTTTTAAAGGTTGATGCCAATAGTGGAACAAGATGGATTCTAGGCTTGAGAGATGCACTTCTCATGCCTTAATGACTTGTTTCCTAGTGTTCCCATCTTCAATCTTCTTGACCATTATTCCACAAGTGTCTAACATAATACAAATTGCTAGCCTTGCAAATCAATTTTATCCTATTTCATGAGTGTCTAGCATAATGTAGCTTGTTGGCCTTGTGAAACCTTTAACCATTTTGTGTGGCACCTTATCAAAGTTATCAAGAAGTATAAATTTTGGTATGGTTGGCATATGGGAGCTTGTAGACCTGGCATGACTTGCCCATTTTCCACCATTATGTGAGTACACACTTTGTAGACCTATTGTGTGTTTCTCATCTTTTCCTTGGGGCTCACTTAGAGTATATCAGACTACACTAGCCCTTGTGAGTGTATTTTTTCATGGCCACCAAGCATAACATGACTTGCTTGCTAGTGGAGCCATATGAACATTTTTGATGGACGTGGCATAATACAACTTGCTAGTTCATCCCTTGTTGCATTAATTTTGACATTGCATATTGTTTGTGTATCTTATCTTGTTGCTTCATATTATACATATGTGTGTGTCCCTTTGTGCTTATGTTGGTTTGCTATGGGATCTTGATCCTAGGGGCTTGTGCATCCTCCTTGATCCTTGTCATCCTATCTTTCCAACATTTGTACACTTGGACCCCTCTTGACGCATATTTGTCTACTTTAGTGTGAGTATGAGCATAAGTTCATATTCTCACTAAAGTGGGGGCTAAATGTAGTGTAGAAAATTGTATACCTTTACAATTTCGCAATATGTTTGCATCCCTTAATTTATTGGACTTAATTAAGCCTCTAATTGACCCCATAATATCCTAAAATTATGTAATATTCATAGCCCATTTGCACCACTTTAATAAATTGCAAAAATTAAACAAATGCATTCATCTAATACTTTGCCCCTGACACCTTAAATTTCTGAAAATAGGACTGGGACTCATTTGCCACAATGGGACTCATGTGCCATAATGGGACCCATTCGCCCAATGGGAGAAGTGTCCTACTACTCCATTTCCCTCCAAATTTTAATATGTCAGTGATGGCATTGTAACATTTGAATTTCAACTTGCAAAGGTCGGTTATTAGGATCTAATTTTTGGGAAATTAAATAAACACCTATAAATACATAGTCTTTTTATCAACTCAAAACATCTAACATTTAGGCAACTTTCACAAGAAAAAATATTATTGTCAAGAGCATTGAAGAGTAGACTTATCAGTCATCTACAACAATAATCAAGATCATATCATCATGTCAAAGTTCATGTGTGTTTATGTCATGTTTTGGAGCTAGCACTGTGATGTGGGTTTCAAGCATTCAAGCATCAAATCAACCAATCAATCAAGCCAATTCATGCAAGATCCAAACCTTAGAGTGATGTGTTTGAATTTAGTCCTCTAAGGGCAACCATTAAGGGTTTGGTGAGTTGTAACAAGCTTTGTTCATTCATCAATTCCTTCATTTTGTCATTATTCCATTATCAACATTTAATTACCAAACATGGGGTTTGATTAAGGCAAACCCCCATTCACCCAAAAACAAACATTTTTACTTCTCTCTTTGTATGTACAGATTTACAGGTGAAGAAGGATTGAAAATTGATCAAAGGAGCATTTTTGCAAAGTTGCATTTGTTGTCAACATTGTTGTCAAGACACGAAAACTCAGATTCATAATTTATTTCTAACTTTCTAACAATAGGACCTGCACCAATATGAAACTTAGATCTTGCATTAGAGGACCCCAAAATTTGAGAAAACCCCTATACAAAGACCCATTCACCCTTGGGCGAATGAGTCCTTACAGGCACCTTGAAACCCACTTTTCTTGGTAGGTTTTCCATTCTTTGCACTTCCCAGATCTACCTACAAACTGTTGTTTGCATTTTTGTTATCATAAAATTATGCATTTCAAGTGTTAGGTCATATAATTCAATTTGTTAATGAACTTAAAATCATCTCCCAATATCACAAAACAATCATTTCTGTCATAAGAAAACAACAAATCCCAAAATAGGGTTGACTCACCTCAAGGTTGAAAGTCAATCCTATCCCTTTGAGATCTCTTTTTCTACTGAAATTAGGGAAAAATGCACCTAGATCCTATTGTTCTAGACACTGGGGACATAGGATCCCCTTTTTCTTCATTTCAATGTATATATGTATATGCATTTATATATACATATACATACAAATACATATACATATATATATGTATGTATATATACATATATAGTATATGTTTATGCATATATACATACACACATATGTATATATATACATATAAATAGTATATATGTATGTACACACACACACATATAGAAGATTGAAATATATTTTAATGGTTATGAGCTTTTATGTGAAAAGTTGGAAGGAGCCTTTGTCCTATATTGACCATGTATATGCTATAGGGCTTGCTAAAACAAAGGTAGCCTAAAAAATGATTCATAATCCATTTGATAGAGAGGGGGAGGAATAAAGGGTTTTGAAAAGAAATGGCTAAGATTGTAAAATAAACAACTACTTGTATACTAATGGCAATGGGTGTATTAAATATGTACTAGAGATTCAATTCCATAATTGAAGGGAGATGATTGAGATTTAAGAGGAGAGAATATTTAGTTAGGGATGAATAGGTTTAGTGAGAATTGAAGCCAATTCACAATCTAAAGAAATGTGAAAAATGGTTATAATTGAAGAAATAACACATCCTCCAAACATGAAAAGTTTACAAATTTTGGGAGTGGGCTGCCCCTTTTACTAGGACAAGTTTCCCAAGTGACCCTAGGGTTTGTTAGGTGATCTTAAAGTTGAAGGTCCACAAAAGGGTTTTAAAAGCATGTGAAGACTTGAAATACAAGCTAGTGGCTATAAAAGGTGGAAAGGGGCCTGTAAAGGACATTAGAAGCACAAAAATATTGTCACTGAGTTATAAAATATTGAGAAGAGATATATATTTGGCTACATGGGTTGTGAGTTGGACTATTGGGTCTTAAATTGTCATGTTGCGTTGTATGATTTTTTGGGCACTTACACATTCCACCCGACATTCTCCATGTGCTTGCACATAGGAGGGCATGTGTGCATTTAATTTTTGTAAGATGTGGTTGTGTGTAAGAGGGATGCCATATTGGATGAGGATGTATGATATAACACCTTACATATTTAATCCATCCTCTTTAGCCTTTGAGGGGGCTAATTCCTCATTTCACTTTTTTTACTTTGAGATTATGAGCAGAAAAGAGAGAAATAGAGATTGAGAAATCTTATTTTGTATGGTGTCTTAAAGAAATTTGAGATTGCTTGATGAAAGAAGAGGGTTATTAAGAAGAGGAAGAAAATTATGATCATTAAGAATATTCATCTTCATATTGAGATATATCTTGTGAGGTAACCTACTTTTTAATTCATTTTCATGTTTTATTCTTCTTATTTAGACTAGGAGAAGGAAACCAAGTTTTAATTACTTGAAATATGTATTTGTAGCTTGTGTGTAAATGATATGGTTGTATGTGACTTGCTTTTTTTTTTCTATGTTTTAAGTCTGTGAGCATGCAACCTCATTTTTATGTTTTTGATTCAATCCATACTTGGAATCTTTTGTAGTACATAAATGGCTATGTGAACTCCTTGGTTTTGGTTCCCACAATAGTGGTTTACGCTTTTTGGGAGATTTTGATTTTGGTGAAATCACATATTTTTAGAAAATATAATGATATAAGCCTTGAAATTTTTCATTTAAATGATTCCAATTAAAGAGGGTTTGATCAAACCACCTTAGAACAAACCCCCTTGGATAGAACCCTGCTAGTTTTAAACCATACCTATAACAAAGTCTCTTTTACACCAATCAAAATGATGATAAAAAACCACTTTTGATTTACCTTTTAGGGGATCAAATGAATGAATGAATTTTTTTTTGTATGTAGTACTTATTATAAGCTTCCCAAAAAGTATAGTTTTAAATAATTTAATTTGATTATTATATTTATTTTTTATTTCTTGTTAATGTAGGTTTTTCATCAAAAATCAAGCTCTCTAGTCTTCACATGTGTAAAAATAGCATATTATCAAATTTTTTTTTGAAAAATATCTATGCACTAGATATTGATGTCCTTGATCCAACAAAAAAAAAAAAATTGAATTTTGATACATATAAAAAAAGTTATGTTTTAGCCAATAAATCATGTCTAAATTATATCTTGTTTGACTTTGAAACTTAATTAAGAAAAAATATTCAATGAAATGCTATGAAACCAATTCCATGCACTAGATATCATAGATACAAATCTAAATTCAAATAAAAAAAAAATTTATCCTTCATAGAAAAAAGTTGTGTTAGCCAGTAACATCACTCTTTAAAAATGGTGTTTACTATTAAAAACTTGTTTTTGAAGGAGATGGAAAAGGAAGTGCAATCTAATTCCAAAAAAATTGAAAAAATATATTTAGAATCTACAGACAAAATTTCACAAATCACTAGTTCACATCATCTTCAAATTCCTCACAGTTTAGCTGCTATAAGTGCCCAAAAGTTAAGATTTGGTTAAAAATATTCAGTTCAATGTCCAGTTTGGCCAAAAATTGTAAACCAGCATTGTGGGATCACCCATGTACATACATACATACATACATACATACGTACATACATACATACATACATATATAAGAAATAGCGTTGAGGCTATTCATAGACTTTTATATATATATATATGATTAATAAAGGCCAATTTGTTGATATGATTAATGGAAGTCAATTTGTATGTAAGTTATGCAAAACATTAAAGGCCGATCTATGCAAGTAATATGCAATGATAAAGGCCGAGATGAAGTATTAAACCTTGGTTGATACTACTTGAAATACAATGCTATTTTATAGCAGCATATTGTTTCTACCTTAAACGCATTCATCCAAAAGACAAAGCATTGGAAATATGAAGTAACGTGTTTCTGTGCAAGTGGTTTAAACACATAATAAAGGGAATTATCGACCAATAAAGTGCTTGGTCAAAGCACAGGTTTGAGCGCTATTATTATGGAGTTGACTCATCTTTTATTTGTCAATAGAATAGAATATGACCAAGTCTACTTAGATTATGTGTTTCCTGCAAATTATGGACTGTTTCATCATGATAAACCACACCAAATGAATAGGAAGTTGGCTAATAACTAGCACTAAAATATGAAAACTCTATTTTTGTACAAATCTATTTTTCGTTGCAAGTCGATTCTCATCTTTTAGACATGTGCATATTTGAATTGGTCTTGAGTTGCTATCAAGCTAAAGGGGTCGATCTGTAGAATGCCAAGCTGATTTTTCACTTAGATTTCTACCACCTTTTTGCTGTGTGAGGTGAGTCGATCTGCATGTGGAGTGCTGTCGAATGATATACCTTATCTTTTGGATTCAATGTCTCATTTTTCTATATAAATAGATGGGATAGCTCTCTCATTTGGGATGCATTATTTTGTAAATCTATTTTGCTGCAAATGTTCTGAGAGCTGTATTATGTGAGAGCTAAGAGTTATTTTATGAGAGCTTGGAGTTACTTTATGAGAGAATTGAGTTATCTTGTGAAAGAGGGCATAGCGAAGTATCGCTTTGAGTGGAAAAGTGAAGGCTAGCAAGTTGTCTTTGGAAGGCTGTGCATCAAGTAATTCAATTGGGTTAAGTGTATTACATGCATGAGGATCTAGTATTCTCTTATTTGTCTTTATTTATGAAAGAATGAGATTTGAATGGTTTGTTTGAAATTGTTTAGGAATACTTGTAGTAGGAAATCATAGCATTTGATTTGGAAAGGAAAAAAAAGCTATTATATGTTTTTCTATGAAAGTGTTTGTATTTACTCCATAATAGGAGGGATTTTTTGTCATTAGTATAAGTATACTAGATATGATTAAACAAGGATAGCTTATAGGTTATTCATTGCTAAGTTATTTGATTATATTAGATAGCTTGTAAGTTACACCTGGAATTTGATTATCCATTGAAGGGAGGGTAACTTGTATTTATGCTTTGTGGGTAGAAGTACCATTGAGTTTTGGAAAAGGGAATAAGATGTTTCTAGGGTTAAAGACTACCCATGGGAGGAAATTCCTATGCATAGAATATAATGGCCTTAAGTCAAATTGAGCTTGAGTAGTGTATGTGAGTAGGATGACTGTCACTCAAAGTACTGAGTGAGAACACTTTGGCCAAAGTAGTGTGATTTCCTTTGGATCCACTATTAATTCACCATGATTCATTTATACATGCTAATTCTAGATTGTAGGGTTTACAAGTTCTAGTCATGTAGGACACAACACTAAGCTCAGAATGGTTGTCGTTACGAGGTTACTCCACCAATCTCTTTGCCAAAGGGTAGGGCCATCTATCGTATGATAGATGTGCGAGGGACCACATATGATTCCATGGTTGGTGGAAAAGCGCTTGAGTGATGCTTCTCCTCCTCAACAAGTGACAAAAGACTAAGATTTGAAAGGAGGTTCTTGGACCATCTATATCTATTGCTTTGAAGCTCAGTTGAGCTATGTATGTACTTTGTACACATTCTTTGGAATATTGTAATAGGTGGATTATTATATTGGAATGGAATCAATGTTGATTATTGTTATGACATCTATGTTCATTTGTTCTTTGTTAATGAAATATTTTTTTTATGGCAATGATTAAGTTACATAGTTTATTGAATTGAAAGTGAAAACTTAGGAAATTTTACTTTAGTGAATGATTGTCATGCTACAAATATCTACTTGTGTATACCTTCTTGGAAATAGAGAAATGGGTGCATTTGGTGTTGTTTAATGTGATTTGGTTTGATATGTTTGAGTTATTTGGAATGTGAAATGGCGAATGAAACAATGTGAGTAATAATAGTTTAATTTAATACTTTTGTTGTATTTTCTTGGTTTTGAAACCCTTATCTTACTTCCCAAATATGTGTATTTCATCTTGAATCTCCCTCTTATGAATGAATGAGTTGATTTATTATGATGATATAAGCTCTATTTATATTTTCTTGTTTTAATTCAAATATTTTTTTCAAATTTAATAGTTGATTCGAGTTTTATCTCTTGTCATGGGGGTTCCTTATAGCTATGAAATGAGCTTGATGATGCCATTTTGAAAGGAAAATAAATTATAATAGTAAAAATATTTCCATATAACCCCAAGAGAGAAATATGTAAAAAAGTTTATAATCCACCATACAAAACAATACACAAACATACCGCTAAGAAGATACTACACCCTTAATATTAGTGCATATCGAGTTACATATAGGAGGTTGTTAGTCTTATTTGATCATCATATTGTGAATTGTGTTCTCATTCGATATATTTGGAGGTTTTCCCCCTCAAAGTGGCTTGTTATTCTCAATTATTTATTAATTATTAGTAGCATATTTCATATCATATTCTTATATTGTGCAAGTTATTTCATGACAAGTGGTATTTAAGCATGATCTTGGCATTGTGATGACAAGACATTTTTTTCAATTTTGGAGGTCATTTTGGAAAGAGCATGTCTCTAAGATTTTAATGTTTTTTCTCTAATTTCTAAAGGGTTTTTGAATAACATATTCAAGAATCTATAGCCCAAAATTTAGAGAAATTAGAGCTGAATTGAATGATTTTATAGTAGAATCAAGGTTTGTTCCCAATTTATTTGGAAAGAGAATATCTCACAAATACTGTTGAATTGATTCCTTATTTTTAGTGGGTGTTTGAAGAAATATTGGAGGATCATACAGTCTAAATTTTAGATAATTTTAAGCATAATTAAGTGAGTTATTACAAAATTATGGTTTTCACAAAAGTCACTCTCAAGGCTGCAAATCACCTAATTCTTGGGAGATTTTTCTACTGAAGTGTGAAGTAAGCTCTGGTAAGTTACACTAATTTTTTAGATTATTTTGAATTTATTTGTGTGATTTATTGCGAAATTATTTTCTACCACCATGTTGGGGCTTGCAACAAGAGGCAAAAAGAATGCTACTAGATCGAGGAAATATTCAGAGATGATGGGGTAGAAATTGAGGATATCGACCCTAAGGATGAAATAAAAAAATCAAGTTTATATTTCATAATTAGAGAAGAATATTACTGAAGAAATGAGTGAATTGAAATCACTTATTCAGGGTATGAAGTGTAAGGGCGAAGCTTCACCTAGTAAGGTGGAAGATAATGCTTTTGTTGGATATGAATTCCTTGGGATTGACTTTGATTTCAAGAAGGATACTTCATTTAATAATCATATGCCAAGGAAATTCATACCCAAGTCAAATATGAGAAAGTTTGATGGCAAAGATCCTGTTGGAAAATTGTGTCTCAACCTTGCAATTATATAAGGTTTATTGTTGATAGGAGATATATATATATCCTAGTTACACAAATAGGTGTAATATACAATGGGAGCATGGGGTGGAGGGGAGGAGTGGGATGAGTGTAAACAATTTTTTGTTAACTTTTTTAGAAAACTCCTAAATGACCGACATACATTAAATAAATGATATATTGTAAATCTAGGCCATTAATTATTAGGTTTTAGATCTGATGGTGGATATTTTTTGGCTCATCTTTCCCTAGAAGGTAACCCTATTTTATGAGGGTGTTGTGCTACAATTGTAGATGGTGATGTATTTTGGGAGTCTGATAACGGTCATGTTGTCTCTGGATCTCTGGTGGTGATACTCTTGTGAGAAGCTTGCTCTACAAGTATATTGTAATCTTTGTGATTTTTGAATAATATATTGGGCAACTTTTAGAGTGTGGGGTTTTTCTCCCGAAAGGGTTTTCCCCATGTAAATCACTGTGTTGTGGTATGCATGATATTTATGTTTCTATAACTGTTAAAGATCTGTAAAGTTTTGCATTATTCTCCTCTCAAGATTAGTGTAGGAAGTTGTTCTACCACCTTAGCTTCCTTACAAGTGGTATCAAAGTTTAATCACCTTTGGTTTTAGTTGTGGGTTGTTGGGTTTTTTGAAATAATCCAAATTTGAGTGGAAGATTATGTAGAAGATACTTTGTGATCTTGTTGCAAGAATTTTTAGATGGCAAGTTCATCAGGGAGATTATAGGTGGATAAATTTTTTGGAAATAATTTTGAGATGTGGAAGCTGAAGATGGAGGATCTATTGATAGATCAAGATCTGTGGGATGTTGTTGATGAGAAAGTTTCAAGACCTATAGATGCTACTCAGGAAGCTCAGTATGATGTTATGAACCGTAAAACCAAGAGTTTAATAAGATTGTGCTTGACATACTCTGTTTTAATTAATGTGCATGAAGAGACCTCTACATAGAAACTATGGAAGAAAATTGGTGAGATGTATCAAGCCAAATCTTTAGTGAACAATATTTTCTTGAGCAAGAAATTGTATTCCTTGAGAATGGAAGAGGGTGGACGAATCAAAAACCACCTGGAAGTATTCATATGTTGGTGGCTCAATTGACATCAGTTGGTGTCAAAATGGATGATGAGGAGAAATGTCAGATCTTGCTTTGTTCTTTGCCTAATTCATGAGATTCTCTTGTTATGGCTATTGTGAGTACTTCTATTATTTTGAAAATTGAAGATGTGGTGGGTTCTTTGCTTTCTAAAGAGATGAGGAGGAAGGTATCCATAACTACCAAGGATGCCCTAAAGTTTCATGGAAGGCCTAAGGAAAAATGCAAGAAAAATAAGAAGCACGACAAGTCCAAGTCCAAGGAGAGATCTAAATCTCTTGGAAAGTCCAAATTTATTTGTTGGAACTATGATAAGCTTGGACATGTTTGTAAGGAATGCAAAGAAGAAAAGAAGAAGAAAAAAAAGAGATTTGATTTTATTCTAAGTCTGAGAAGGAAGATGTTGACACATTCATTGCATCTTTGACAACTTGTGCAGGTAAAGATGCATGGTTAATTGACTCAGGTGCATTTTTACATATGACCTTTAATAGAGATTGGTTTTCTAAATATGAAGAATTTGATGGAGGTAAGGTGTACTTAGGTGATGATTCTTTTTTAAATATTTTTGGTCATGGTAAAGTTAGAATCAGGTTTCCTGATGGTAGAATAAAAATGATTAATGGTGTGTTGCATATCCCTAGATTAGCACAAAATATATTATTTATGAGAAAACTAATAGATGTGGGTGTGCAAGTAGTATTTTTTGATGCAGGATGTAAGATGGTTAGAAGAGGTATGGTGATTGCAAGAGGTGTCAGATATGACACATTGTATAAGCTTGATGCATGCACTGTTGAGTGCAATAATACTTTTGTGAAGAGAAAGTCTATGGAAGAGGTGAGGGTTTCACCTTCAGTAGATGGTCATGGATTTTGGGTACCCAAGGGCGCTCTTTCTTTTGAATCAAAGTTACTTGTAGAGAAAACTATGTTATGGTACTAGATACTTGGCCACATTAGAGAAAAGGGTCTAAGGACCTTGAAAAATAAAAACTTTGTTGAAGGTTTGTCTGATTTTAATCTTGAATTCAATTTTTGTGAGCATTGCATTTATGCAAAACAAAATTGTGTTTAGTTTTACTCGAGTTCTCATAAATCTTGTGGTGTATTGGATCTTATTCATTCTGATGTGTTTGGTCTTGTAGATATTCCCTCAATTGGTAAATCCACATATTATGTTTCATTTATTGATGATTATAGTTGAAGGACATGGGTATATTTTCTAAAGAGTAAATCTAAAGTTTTCAGTTGATTTAAAGATTTTAAAGCAATGGTTGAGTTGCAGACTGTAAATAAAATAATATGTTTAAGGACTGATAATGGCGGTGAATTTTTCTCTAATGATTTTGATAGATTATGTAAATATTGTGGTATTCATAGACAAAAGATAACTCTGTATTCTCCACAACAGAATGGAGTTGCATAAAGAGTGAATAGAACACTAATGGAGAATGTTAGGAGTATGTTAAGTGGTGCTATCCTAGAACAAAGGTTTTTGGGTTGAAGCTATTTCCACTGCTTGTTACTTGATTAACAGGTCTCCTACATCATCTCTTGTTGATAAGACACATATAGAGGCATGATCAGGTCACAAGCCTTCATTAAGATATCTTAGAGTTTTTGGTTGTGAGGCATATGCACATGTTCCAAAGGAGAAGCGAACAAAGTTGGAGAATAAGGTTGTGAAATGTATTTTCATTGGATAAAGTTATGGTGTGAAAGGATACAAGCCTTGGGATCTTGTTGCACAAAAGGTATTCAACTGTAGATTTTTGGCTCTCTAGGACTTCTCTAGCTCTTCTAGGTTTTTTCACTTAAAAGGAGAGAGGTAGGGCCAAAAATTCTAAAAGGTTCATTCAAATAATGTTATGTGTGATGTTATCTAAGCTAAATGAAGTGAACTAAATGCAAGTGAATGATTTAAATGACTGAATTTGAATGCAAAACTAAGATTTATGCTATGTTGGAAAATACACTATCATATGTAAACAATGAACCAAAAGATGAATTAATGCAAAATAGAAAGAAATGGGCTGAAACCGAGTGCACCTGGAAGCCTGATGAAGAATCTAGTAGATTTTGAATGTTGTCTGAAATTACTGAAAATCAACAATGGGACTCATTCACCCAGGGTGGAAAATTAGTCCTACTACTAGTGAAAACTGTCAGGAACTAGTTTCTGATTGTCGAGATCCAAAATCTGAAAAAATCTAGATTTTCAGTCCTAAGGTGGGACTCATTCACCATTGGTGGCGAATTAGTTCTCTCCCAAAATTCTGAGAAATCAGGAGACAACTCTGCAACACCAGATCTAGAAATGTCTGCTTGTCGGGTTGTCAAAGTCAATTCTACGGGAAATAGACAGAAAACCTTCTCCAAGCTTGAAATAGAGTTGACTTGACTTGAAGCACCTAGTTGACTTGTTGACCAATCTTCAATCACCAAAATGCTTGTTAAATCTGCATACCTAGGTGACCTGCAAACACACATACAAGAAGGGAAAAATTGTCGAGGGTTAGCACATAGGGGTTTGCCTTGGTGAAACCCCACTTTTGGTAATCAAACCCTTAATGAAATAATGAAATACAAGAGAATGGTAAACAAATAACATGCAAATGCTATTAACTTACCAAACCCTTGATGATGCAAATCTGAAGTAATGTCAATGGATGCTCCAATTTTTTTGAATAGTGCTTGATAAGATGTTGTAAGATGCTTGAATGCTTGAGATGATGTGTGAATGAATGCTTGAATGAATGAGGAGATATAAAATGAGGCAAAAATCACTTATTTATACAATCTTGTGCCTTAGTAACCCGTTAATACCTCATCATAGGCTGACATAAAGTGATTTTAAATAAAAACATGAAAGAAAATTTAAAATATTTTGAATTTGGAGCCAAGGGGGACTCATTCACCACCCATGGCGAATGGGTCCCACCTAGGACTTGAAAATGGGTGTCAGGAATTATCTTGTATTTAATGTTGTTTGTTGGGTTTACATTCAAAAATACACTTAATTAAGCCTTATAAGGGCATAAAGGGGTCAAATAAGTCATAAGAAAGGG
The DNA here is from genome assembly GCA_007258455.2 of Sequoia sempervirens. Lineage (NCBI taxonomy): Eukaryota > Viridiplantae > Streptophyta > Pinopsida > Cupressales > Cupressaceae > Sequoia > Sequoia sempervirens. The sequence goes on along the minus strand of VDFB02086081.1, from coordinate 128,742,685 downwards.
ATAAATAGTGAAGTTGTGCCTAGAAAAGCATGAAATCTTGTTACAAGACTTTACAACACTTCAAAATAGGACTTGATTAGTAATGAAAAGGTGATTTTTAGGTGACTTGTAATGAATAGAGTTTAGAAAAGTGTATAAATATTTTACAATACTTCACAACACCTTCACAAGACACCATTTTTTGAATTTTAGTACCTAAATATACATGCTCAAGCCATGCTGCATCATAAAATCAAAGTAAAATAGACCAAACATCAAGAGGATAGGCCTAAAAAGACCATGAAAATGACAACTATCCATTTTTCTACAGTGCATTTAGCCCCCACTTTAGTGAGAGGATGAACTTGCTTCAAACTCACACTAAAGTAGCCATGAACATTGAGAGGAGGGTTCAAGTGTACTTACGTTAGCAAGATGGAATGACAATGATCAAGAGGGATGATCAAGCCCCCAGGATGAAGATCCCATGGCAAACTAAGCATAAGAAAAAAGGAACACACAAGTGTTGAAAGAATTAGATCAAGCTTCGATCATCTGTCCAACTAGTTGTGGATTAGATCTAGGCTAAAAGAGAATGTATACTCACTTTGGGGGGACAAAAATCATGGTGGTTTGCAAGGTGAGAAGGCCCAAATATACTCACTCTGGGGCCACGAAAATTTTGACTATCCGTGGGGTGAGAAATCCCAAAAGGTAAGATGCATACACTAGTTGGTATGCACTAACAAACACAAAGATGGCTATGGGTAAAAGTCATGCCACTAGGTGGGCTTCCTGCTCAACCATATCAAAGTTATACCTCCTGATAACTTTAACAAGGTGCCACAAGGAAAAAGAATGTTCATGAACAAAAAGCAAGGGTACCACAGACATGCAAGTTGCGTTATGCAAGGTGGCAAAAAGTGAAAAATGTAAAATGTAAAAGATGTTCAAAGGAGTCTTGTTAAGTTTATGCAAGGTCAATCACTTAGGGAACATTGTGTCCAATTTCTCCAAGAGAGGACCAATCAAAGAATAGTATATTCACAACTTAGGGAATGCAGTGCATCCCATCAGGCCACCAAGAGGAATGTAATATGCTAAGATAAATCACACTTATGAAGGACATCACACCCAATGTCATCCACAAAGTGACGAATACATTGTATAAACAACAAGGCTACACTAGGAACCAAGAATTCAAATCAATTAATGGTAATGTATTCCCCCCACTTTAAAAGAATTGCGACACATCGTGCAATGAAAAATTACTTTAAAGTAGCAAAGGAAAGAAAATGAAAAAGGAAAACAAGACATGAGAGCCAACTAAGAAATCCCTACGCCAAGTCATATGTTTCAAAGTTAGGCTGCGTCATGTCAAGAAAAAAGAAAAAAAAGAAAGGGAGTTACGTTCTAGAAAATAGCACACCAAACACATAAGGGATCTATGGATTTGGGGTCAATATGTTTGTTGCGACAATGTTTTTATGAAAGAACTAGGAATTTTCATCATTCCCCAAAGTACATAGAACTAGAAGAATGACACAAAGACAACGAAAAAAAAAGAAAAAGAAAGTCCATTTTGGATCAACATGGAAGACACATTGTTGTCTCAACACCTTGCATCGTCCCTAAAAGGAAATCACAAGCGAAAAGGAAACGGAAATGAAAAGGCGAAAGAAAATGAAAAATATTTTGGGTCAACATGAAGGAGACATTGCGGTCTCAATGCCTTGCGTCATCCCAAAAAGGACAACACAAGAAAAAGGGACCAATTGGGTCAACATGGAAGAGACATAGGGTGTCTCTACGCTTTGCGTCATCCACAAAAAGGAAAACACAAAATGAAAATGAAAAAGACAATGCACGACATATAGAAGAATAGAGATACAAATAGAAAAAGTATATGACGAGAGGGAAACATCAAACACATGTTATAGGGGAACACAATACAAACATGAAAGAAAAATATAAAAGGAGGAAGTAATGCAAATGTAAGTCAACCGTTAACTAAGTTATGGGTTTCTCAATCTTAAATAATGTAAGCGGAAAATGAATAACATAGTTAAGAGACAAAGACAAGTGGATTACAAGGACAAAAACTACCAACTACTTGTGTCCACAAGGGCAAAAAAAGCATGAGACAAGGGTGATGATGGAAAGGATCATGCAATAGAGAGAATGAAAGATCCTACAACTATGGCATGATGAGGTAATGGTGTTTTTAAGGGATGATAGAAGAGTAGTCGGTATTAGTGAAGTGATACTTGTCCAGTATTTCGTTCAATGTTTGACATTATTTTGTTTGATGTCCCAAAACACGATGATATTTGCAATAAGGTATGTGAGAATATTTAGGATGAATGACCAACCTATTTGAGAGTAATTGAAGTCTCCTTTCACATTTAGGTGGAGGATGTGTAGGAAATTTGTAAGGTCATTTTCATTTGCTAGATTCTCCTTGTTCATGAGTAGGAGGAAGGGGACCCATGGGGTTACTAGCATCCTTATCATTAGGAGGGAATGGTTGTTCACGTGGAAGGAGAATGTTCAAGTTAGGAGAAGCATCAAAGATCACTGTACCAACATCCTGAAGTTTCCTAGGTTGAAAAGGAGGTCTATCAGGATGAGAAGGATCTTGATATCCTAGCCCTATTATGTGTGCATCAGTTGGCTATTGTTCAAGAAGTTGATGAATGTCATGTTCATGTTTTGTATCAAAACCTTGTTTACTTGGGATAATGAAAACTATACCATATGTGTCTTCAAGGTTGATGGGAGTGTTTGTGACTTTATGATCATAGTATGGTTGGGATTGTGTTTGTTTGGAGGAACTAGGTCCAATTGAGGGAGGATCCTTAGGTCCATCATTGATTTCAGGATGTAGATATGCAAAGTGATTAGGAGGTGCAACAGTAGGAAGATCTTGGGACTTCATGGATGGATAAAAGGCTGAATTGGCCTCGAGGTTACCAAGGTGGTCATTGTAGAACTTGTTCATGCTATCATAATATTCTCCAATGATGTCTACATCATGACGAGGACAATCATGAGGAGTTGAAGGAGCATGTGGGAGTTCAAGGTCATTAGGGTCATAGCCAAAGGCACAATTGGACATGTCTACTAACAATTTTAATGAATTCCAAAACTTATTGAAAGAAAATTCCATGATGCAAGTAAACTAAGATGCAATAAATAATTAAAAACATGGATTTTGGAAATTAAAATAGAATGCAAGAACAAAAAATTGTAATGCAGGAAAATGCCATAAATGTTGTTTAAAAAGTGCAGAGGGACTAATTTGCCCCAAGGTGGCGAATGAGTCCCAATATGATATTTTTTTGTGTTTTTCAATTTTTTTGAAATGATTCTAATGCTTTTCTAAATGCAATTAAGGATGCAAAATGCAAATTTTCTATTTTTTCAATGATATGTGATGCAAAAATGAAACCTAAACAAAGTTTTCACTAATGCAATATGAGAAGTCCTAGAATGCAAAGACAAAACAATGACCTAATTGAATGTTAATGCAAATGTAATCTAGGATGCAATATGTGAATGAAATTAGAAATGCAAAGTTTTCAAAATGCAAGTTCAACAAAATGAACCATAGATTTTTGGCTCCCTTGGACTTCTCTATTTCGTCCAGGATTTTTCACCTAAAAGGAGAGAGGTAGGGCCAAAAATGCTAAAGGGTTCATTCAAATAATGTTATGTGTGATGTTATCTAAGCTAAATGAAGTGAACTAAATGCAAGTGAATGATTTAAATGACTGAATTTGAATGCAAAACTAAGATTTATGCTATGTTGGAAAACACACTATGATATGCAAAAAATGAACCAAAAGATGAATTAATGCAAAACAAAAAGAAATGGGATGAAACAGAGTGCACCTGGAAGCCTGATGAATAATCTCGAAGATTCTGAATGCTGTCTAAAATTACTGAAAATCAACAGTGGGACTCATTCGCCTAGGGTGGCGAATTAGTCCTGCTACTGGTGAAAACTGTCAGGAACTAGTTTCTGACTATCGGGATCCAGAATTTGACAAAATCTAGATTTTTAGTTCAATGGTGGGACTCATTCACCACTGGTGGTGAATCAGTCCTCTCCCAAAATTCTAAGAAATTAGGAGACAACTCTGCAACACTAGATCTAGAAATTTATGCTTGTCGGGTTGCTGAAGTCAATTTTGCGAGAAACAGATAGAAAACCTTCTCTAAGCTTGAAATAGAGTTGACTTGACTTGAAGCACCTAGTTGACTTGTTGACCAATCTTCAATCACCAAAATGCTTGTTAAATCTGCATACCTAGGTCTACAAACATACATGAAAGAGGGGAAAAATGTTTGAGGGTTAGCACATAGGGGGTTTGCCTTGGTGAAACCCCACTTTTGGTAATCAAACCCTTAATGAAATAATGAAATGCAAGAGAATGATAAACAAATAACATGAAAATTCTATCAACCTACCAAACCCTTGATGATGCAAATATGAAGTAATGTCAATGGATGCTCCAAAATGTTTGAATAGTGCTTGATAAGATGTTGTAAGATGCTTGAATGCTTGAGATGATGTGTGAATGAATGCTTGAATGAATGAGGAGATATAAAATGAGGCGAAAATCACTTATTTATACAATCTTGTGCCTTAGTAACCCGTTAATACCTCATCATAGGCCGACATCAAGTGATTTTAAATAAAAACACGAAAAAATTAAAATATTTTGAATTTGGAGCCAAAGGGGACTCATTCACCACCCATGGCGAATGGGTCTCACCTAGGACTTGAAAATGGGTGTCGGGAATTATCTTGTATTTAATGTTGTTTGTTGGGTTTACATTCAAAAAATGCACTTAATTAAGCCTTATAAATGCATAAAGTGGTCAAATAAGTCATAAGAAAGGGATAAATAATGAATTTGTGCCTAGAAAAGCATGAAATCTTGTTACAAGACTTTACAACACTTCAAAATAGGACTTGATTAGTAATGAAAAGGTGATTTTTAGGTGAATTGTAATGAATAGAGTCTAGAAAAGTGTAGAAATGTTTTACAACACTTCACAAATCCTTCAAAAGATGCCATTATTTGAATTTTAGTACCTAAATATGCATGCTCAAGCCATGTTACATCATAAAATTAGAGAAAAATAGACCAAACATCAAGAGGACAGGTCTAAAAAGACCATGAAAATGACAACTTCCCATTTTTCTACAGTGCATTTAGCCCCCACTTTAGTGAGAGGATGAACTTGCTTCAAACTTACACTAAAGTAACCATGAACATTGAGAGGAGGGTTCAAGTGTACTTACGTTAGCAAGATGGAATGACAATGATCAAGTGGGATGATCAAGCCCCCAGGATGAAGATCCCATGGCAAACTAAGCATAAAAACAAAGGAACACACAAGTGTTGAAAGAATCAGATGAAGATTCGATCGTCTATCCAACTAGTTGTGGATTAGATCTAGGCTAAAAGAGAATGTATACTCATTCTGGGGCGACAGAACTCATGGTGGTCCGTCGAGTGAGAAGGCCCAAATATACACACTCTGGGGCCATAAAAATTTTGACTATCTGCGGGTTGAGAAAGTTCAAAAGGTAAGATACATACACTAGTTGGTATGCACTTACAAACACAAAGGTGGCTATGGGGAAAATTCATGCCGTTGGGTGGGATTCTCTCTCAACCATATCAAATTTATACCTCCTGATAACTTTAACAAGGCGCCACAAGGAAAAATAATGTTCATGAACAAAAAGCAAGGGTACCACATACATGCAAGTTGCGTTATGCAAGGTGGAAAAAAGTGCAAAATGTAAAATGAAAAAAAAATGTAAAATGTAAAAGATGTTCAAAGGAGTCTTGTTAAGTTTATGCGAAGTCAATCACTTAGGGAACATTGTGTCCACTGTATCCAAGAGAGGAACAATCAAAGAATAGTATATTCACAACTTAGGGGATGCAGTGCATTGCATCAGGCCACTAAGAGGAATGTAATATGCTAAGATAGACCACACTTATGAAGGACATCACACCCAATTCCATCCACAAAGTGACAAACGCATTGTATAAACGACAAGGCTACACTAGGAACCAAGAATGCAAATGAATTAATGGTAATCTATGCCCCCAACTTTAAAGGAATTGTGACACATCGTGCTGTCAGCAATTACTTTAAAGTAGCAAAGGAAAGAAAATACAAAAGGAAAACAAGATATGAGAGCCAACTAAGAAAGCCCTATGCAAAGTCATATGTTTCGAAGTTAGGTTGCGTCATGTCAAGGAAAATGAAAGCAAAAGAAAAGGAGTTGCCTCCCAAAAAAGAGCACACCAAAAACACAAGGGATCTATGGATTTGGGGTCAATATGTTCGTTGCGGAAATGTTTTTATGAAAGAGCTCGAAACTATCATCATTCCCCAAAGCACATAGAACTGGAAGAATGACACAAAGACAATGAAAAAAAAGGAAAGGAAAGTCCATTTTGGGTCAACATGGAAGAGACATTGTGGTCTCAATGCCTTGCATTGTCCCCAAAAGGAAAACACAAGCGAAAAGGAAATGAAAATGAAAAGGCGAAAGAAAATGAAAAAGCTTTTGGGTCAACATGAAGGAGACATTGCGGTCTCAATGCCTTGCGTCATCCCCAAAAGGACAACACAAGAAAAAAACAAAAAGAAAAAGGGACTGATTGGGTCAACATGGAAGAGACATAGGGTGTCTCTACACTTTGTGTCATTTGCAAAAAGGAAAACACAAAAGGAAAAATGAAAAAGACTATGCACGACATATAGAAGAATAGAGATACAAATAGAAGAAGTATATGATGAGAGGGAAACATCAAACACACTTTACGGGGGAACATGATAAGCACATGAAAGAAAAATGAAAAAGGAGCAAGTAATGCAAATGTAAGTCAACCGTTAACAAAGTTATGGGTTTCTCAATCTTAAATAATGTAAGTGGAAAATGAATAACATAGTTAAGAGACAAAGACAAGTGCATTACAAGGATAAAGGCTACCGAATACTTGTGTCCACAAGGGAAAAACAAGCATGAGCCAAGGGTGACGATGGAAAGGATCATGCAATAGTGAGAATGAAAGATCCTGCAACTATGGCATGATGAGGCAATGGTATTTTTAAGGAATGATAGGAAAGTAGTCAGTATCAGTATCAGTGATACTTGTCCAGTATTTTGTTCAATGTCCGACATTCTTCTGTTCGATGTCCTAGAACACAATGATATTTGAAATATGGTATGTGAGAATCTTTAGGACGAATGTACAACCTATTTGAGAGTAATTGAAGTCTCCTTTCACATTCAGGTGGAGGATGTGTAGGAAATTTGTAAGGTCATTTTCGTTTGCTAGATTCTCCTTGTTCATGAGTAGGAGGAAGGGGACCCATGGAGTTCCTAGCATCCTTGTCATTAGAAGGAGAGAATGGTTGCTCACGTGGAAGGAGAATGTTCAAGTTAGGAGAAGCATCATAGATCACTATACCGACATCCTGAAGTCTCCTAGGTTGAAAAGGAGGTCTATCAGGATGAGAAGGATCTTGATATCATAGCCTTGTTGTGTGTGCATCGGTTGACTATTGTTCAAGAAGTTGATGAATGTCATGTTCATTTTTTGTATGACAACCTTGTTTATTTAGGATAACAAAACCTTTACCATATGTGTCTTCAAGGTTGATGGGAGTGTTTGTGACTTTATGATCATAGTATGGTTGGGATTGTGTTTGTTTAGAGGAACTAGGTCCACTTAAGGGAGGAACCTTAGGTCCATCAGTGATTTTAGGATGTAGATATGCAAAGTGATCAGTAGGTGCAACAGTAGGAAGATCTTGGGACTTCATGGATGCATAAAAGGTTGCATTGGCCTCGAGGTTATCAAGGCAGTCATTTTAGAACTTGTTCATGCTATCATCATCTTCTCCAATGATGTATACATCATGAGGAAGACAATCATGAGTTGAAGGAGCATGTGGGAGTTCAAGGTCATTAAGGTCACAACCAAAGGCACAATTGGACATGTCTACCAATGATTTTAATGAATTCCAAAACTTATTGAAAGAAATGCCATGATGCAAGTAAACTAAGATGCAATAAATGATTAAAAATAGGGATTCTAGAAATTAAAACAAAATGCAAGAACATAAAACTGTAATGTAGGAAAATGCTAGAAAAATGCCAAAAATGTTGTTTAAAAAGTGCAGAGGGACTTATTTTCCCAGGGTGGCGAATGAGTCCCAGTATGATATTTTTTTGTGTTTTTCAAAAAATTTAAAATGATTATAATGCTTTTTGGAATGCAATTAAGGATGCAAAATACAAATTTTTAGTTTTTTCAATGATATGTGATGCAAAAATGAAACCTAAACAAAGCTTTCACTAATGCAATATGATAAGTCCTAGAATGCAAAAACAAAACAATGACCTAATTGAATGTTAATGAAAATGTAATCTAGGATACAATATGTGAATGAAATTAGAAATGAAAAGTGTTCAAAATGCATGTTCACCAAAATGATCCATAGATTTTTGGCTCTCTAGGACTTCTCTAACTCTTCTAGGTTTTTTCACCTAAAAGGAGAGACGTAGGGCCAAAAATGCTAAAGGGTTCATTCAAATAATGGTATGTGTGATGTTATCTAAGCTAAATGAAGTGAACTAAATGCAAGTGAATGATTTAAATGACTGAATTTGAATGCAAAACTAAGATTTATGCTATGTTGGAAAACACACTATGATATGCAAAAAATGAACAAAAAGATGAATTAACGAAAAAAAAAAGAAATGGGATGTAACAAAGTGCACCTGGAAGCTTGATTAAGAATCTGGAAGATTTTGAATGCTATCTAAAATTACTGAAAAACAACAGTGGGACTCATTCGCCCAGGGTGGCGAATTAGTCCTGCTACTGGTGAAAACTGTCGGGAAAATGGTTGAGGGTTAGAAAATAGGTGTTTTCCTTGGTCAAACCCCACTTTTGGTAATCAAATCCTTAATGAAATGCAAGAGAATGATAAACAAATAACATGCAAATGGTATCAACTTACCAAACCCTTGATGATGCAAATCTGAAGTAATGTCAATCGATGCTCCAAAATGTTTGAATAGTGCTTGATAAGAAGTTGTAAGATGCTTGAATGCTTGAGATGATGTGTGAATGAATGCTTGAATGAATGAGGAGACATAAAATGAGGTGAAAATCACTTATTATACAATCTTGTGCCTTAAAAACCCATTAATACCTCATCATAGGTCGACATCAAGTGATTTTAAACAAAAAAATGAAAGAAAATTTAAAATGTTTTGAATTTGGAGCCAAGGGGGACTCATTCGCCACCCATGGCGAATGGGTCCCACCTAGGACCTGAAAATGGGTGTCGGGAATTATCTTATATTTAATGTTGTTTGTCAGGTTTACATTAAAAATACACTTAATTAAGCCTTATAAGGGCATAAAGGGGTCAAACAAGTCATAAGAAAGGGATAAATAGTGAAGTTGTGCCTAGAAAAGTGTGAAATCTTGTTACAAGACTTTACAACACTTCAAAATAGGACTTGATTAGTAATGAAAAGGTGATTTTTAGGTGAATTGTAATGAATAGAGTCTAGAAAAGTGTAGAAATGTTTTACAACACTTCACAACACCTTCACAAGACAACATTATTTGAATTTCAGTACCTAAATATGCATGCTCAAGCCATGTTACATCATAAAATCAAAGAAAAATAAACCAAACATCAAGGGGACAGCCTAAAAAGACCATGAAAATGACAAGTGTCCATTTTTTTATGGTGCAGGTATTTATATAGTAGAAGTGCTATTTTTAGAAAAACTAAGCCTTCTTCTGTTATATTAAATCTAGGAAAAAGTAAAGAAGATGATGTGATTCAATTTCCTTCTACACCTGAGAAAGTTGAAACAAGGCCCATTTATAGACAAGAAGTTGAGGAGAGCTCATCTAGCTCTGAAAAATTTAGAAGAGGAGGACGAACCTCCAACTCAACTTGTTTGAAGGTCTACAAGGAATAGACAACCACCTGATGCTTGGAGATGTATTTTTTCTTTGAATATTAACATGGATGAACCTAGATCTATAAAAGAGGAATTATGTATGAATGATGCAGAGTCCTTGAAAATTTCTATGGATGAAGAAATATAATCTTTGAAAAAGAATGATACATGGGATCTTGTACCATTTCTAGAAGGAAGAAAACCTGTTGGTTGCAAATGGGTGTTCAAGAAAAATATTGGTTCAGATGGAGGAATTGAGAAGTAGAAAGCTAGGTTGGTTACAAATGGCTACTCTCAAGTTGAGGATGTTGATTATGGTGAGATATTTTCTCTTGTTGCAAAAATGAAATGCATTAGATTTTTTTCTTTCTATTGTTGCTTCTTATGATCTATAGGTTGAACAAATGGATGTGAAAATTTCTTTCCTTCAGGGTGACTTGGAGGAGGATATTTATGTGACACAACCAGAGCACTACGTGGTGAAATGTAAAAGTAATTTGGTTTGAAAATTGAAGAAATATTTGTATGGCTTAAAACAAATTCCTAGGATGTGGTACCAAAAATTTGATATATATATATATGTTGAGTTTGGAATTTGTGCGTTCTAAATCAAATCATTGTGTTTATTATAAAAAATGATGGTGATAATTTCCTATTTATTGCATTATATGTTGATGATATGTTATTTATCTTGGTAAAGGGAAAGGTATGATTTCTGAATTGAAATCTCAACTTGCTACCAAATTTGAAATGAAAGACCTTGGTACAACTAGATACATTATTGGGATGAAAATTAAAAGATATAGAGTGAGCATAAATCTATGGCTTGGCCAAAGTAAGTATGTCAATTCAATTTTATAGAGATTTAACATGCAAGATTGTAGACCAATATGTGTTTCCCTTTATATTGGAACAAAGTTATCTATTTCAGATTGTCCAACATCTCCATCAGAGATGGAAGACATGAGCATAGTGCCTTACCAGAGTGCAGTTTGAAGATTGATGTATGCTATGGTTTGTACTAGACCAGACATTTCCCAAGCAGTAGGAGTTCTTTCAAGATATATGTCTAATCCTGGTAGAGTTCATTGGGATGCAGTTAAAAGAGTCTTCAAATATTTGCATGGTACCTCAGATTATTTCTTGTGTTATCATAGTAATATGATTACAGACGATATTTCCCTTGATATTCATGGTTATGTGGATTAAGACTGGGTAGGTGATATTGATAGCAAACGATCCACCAATGCTTATGTGTTTAATTTATTTGGTGATGCAATTAGTTGGACGAGTAAGCAACGGGTTGTGGTTGCTTTGTCCACTACTGAAGTAGAGTATATGACAACTACCCATTCTTGTAAAGAAGTCATTTGGCTTAAGAGACTGTGTTCAGATATTGGAATAAAACAAGGTGAAGTGATAATTTATTGCAACAATCAGAGTGCGGTATGTCTAGCCAAGAACCTAACATTTCATGCCAGGACCAAGCACATTGATGTACAATATCATTCTATTTGAGATATGGTCGAAGATGGCAGGGTGAAGCTGGTTAAGATAGAGACTTTGATGAATGTTGATAATTCTTTACTAAGCCTATGAGCACAAAGAAGTTCAGATGGTGTTCAAAGACTAGGCCTTTTGACTCCTAGCAATTAGGAGACAATGTTTACTCCCTCCTATTGCTCTTGCAAGTGTTTGAAAAGTGGGAGTTTTGTTGGGAAATTGTGTCTCAACCTTGCAATTATATAAGGTTTATTGTTGATAGGATATATATATCCTAGTTACATTGATAGGTGTAATATACAATGGGAGCACGAGGTGGAGGGGAGGATTGGGATGTGTGTAAACAATTTTTTGTTAACTTTTTTTAGAAAAATCCTAAATGGCTGACATACATTAAATAAATGATATATTGTAAATCTAGACCATTAATTATTAGGTTTTAGATTTGGTGGATTTTTTTTTCCATGTCTTGCCCTAGAAGGTAACCCTATTTTGTGAGGGCATTGTACTACAATTGTAGATGGTGACATGTGTTCTGAGATTCTGATAGTTGTCGTGTTGTCTCTGGATCTTTGGTGGTGATACTCCTGTGAGAAGCTTGCTTTGCAAGTATATTGTAATATTTGTGATTTCTAAATAATATATTGCACGACTTTTGGAGTGGGGATTTTCTCTCGAAGGGGTTTTCCCCATGTAAATCACTGTGTTGTGGTAAGCATGAAATTTATGTTTATTTTTATTTTTGTAACTATTAAATATTCGTAAAGTTTTGCATTATTCTCCTCTCACGATTATTGTAGGGAGTTGTTCTACTACCTTAGCTTCCTTATAGGTCCAACCAATTAGCTATTCCAAATGGAGAAGTTCTTTGATATTCATCATGTTACTAGTCAACAAAAGGTGGCTATGACATCATTTTACTTAGACGTAGATCAACTTATGTGTTATTGTTGGTTATGTGATGAGAAGAGAAAGAAGGGTTGTGTGGTCACTTGGTCAAATTTTCAAGAGGAACTTGCTACTCATTATGGAGAGAACTTTATGGATAGCTAATTTTACCAACTCACTAAATTAAAGCAAAAAAGCATGGTCAAGTATTATATTCAACAATTTCAAGCCCTTTCTCTAAGAGTGAGAATGTGACAAAATAAAATTTGAAGGAACTATTTCTAGGCGGTTTGAAGGACCACATAAAATATGAATTATAGTTGTTACAACCACACTCCTTATCATAAGCAATAGTAATGACAAGAAAAATTGATGATAAGCATTTGATTCCTAATAAGAAAGGGGATAATGAGATAGGAGAGACAGGGTGTACTCAACACCTTCTTTTTCTCAACCTACTAGGTTGAATCTAGAACAAATTGAGGAGAAGAGAGCAAAAGGGTGGTGTTTCAATTGTGACACCAAATACAATCCATGACATACATGTAGTGAAAATAAATTATTCCATATTGAAGGTCTAAGTGAGGAAGAAGAGGAAGAACCAATATTAGAGGGTGTTAGGAAGTTGAATTAGGAATCGCATGATTCCAAACCAATCATTTCTTATCATGCACTCTTAGGTTTTAGTGCCCCACAAACTCTCAAGGTAGTGGGTTTCTTAAAGAAGCATAAAGTAAGAATGTTGATCGACTTGGGTAGTACTGATAATTTTATCGATAAAAAGTTGGCTACTCATCTAAATTGTTTTATATATCTATCTCTAGAGTTTCAAGTCTTGATTACAGATGGTGGTACTATTAGTTGTTATGGAAAATGTCATAGCATTAAATTATCCATGGGAGATTATCACCTTTATAGCCCAATGTATGATATCTCCATGGGTGTAACAAATATTGTTTTAGGAGTACAATGGATTACTACTTTGGTACCAATTGAGATGAAATTCCAAGGGTTATTCATGAGATTCCAATTAGAAAGAAATATAGTAGAACTAAGAGGGTTGAAGGAAAAATCCCCACAAATAGTAAGCTCTCAAAAAATGTAGAAGTTTCTTAAGAAATGAGTTGATGGATTTGTGACCCAGTTATGTTCATTAGAAGTCTCTCAATCTAGTGGTCCCACCCATCTAGGTTTACAATCAATAATTGAGCGTCACTTAGTGGTAATTGGGAATAATATCCCTACTCAAGAAATATTACCAAAGCTTGATGAAGAAGAATCATATTGGAACCAAAGTTTAGTTGTCAAACACACCCAAAGAATCTAAGGACTAGAACACTCACTGAGTATCTCATCGAATGGAATAATTTACCATTTGAAGATGCCACATGGGAGGGTGATGAGTTCATCCAAAAGAATCCACACCTGATTAAAGTGGAGGAAAATTCTTATTTGAAGTGAGGGGGCATGTTATGCCCTTAATATTAGTGCATATTAGGCTATGAACAATCATCTTGTAGCTATCTTAACTTCTAATTAAGTGATGATATCATTATTATATTATTATTTAGTTAGTTAGGTCAGACTAGGGGCATCTAACTTGGCATCTAAGTTATATAGGGGCATCTAAGTTGGCCAGGATGATATCGTAGGCATAAATAGGTTTATATAGGAGGTTGTGAGTCTTATTTGGTCACCATATTGTGAATTGTGTTATCATTGGAGATATTTTGAGGTTTTTCCCCTCAAAGTGGCTTGTTGTTCTCAGTTATTATCAAGTATTAGCAACATATTTCATATAATATTCTTCTATTTTACAAGTTATTTCATTACAAATGTCACAAGATATACAATAGGAAAACCCTACATGAGGGAACTTAACCTAGCCTTAAAAATCATCCATACTCAATATATTATTCATCAATAAAATATTAAAATAAATTTATAGTTTTTATAAGTACTTGTGAATAATAAATCTCATCCATTGAATAAAAAATATATCTCAAGCCTTAAGCTTGCTCTCAATCATAGGCTTGGTTTGTAGGCTCATGGGTTAGCCAATTGGATCTAACTTTACTCAAGATGAACTCAACCCAATCCTCTTGAATTCCAAGACAAATTGGCATGAGATGCTTAGTGAGGAGCAACAGAGGGATTTAAAAATGAGTTAATCTCTTGGAATCCAATTCACTTGCTTGATTTAATGTTTCAATGTCTTATTGAAAGAGGCTTCAAAGCCAATTTGATTTTTGACAAATACAAATCTAATATGAGAGCTTATTATAATTAAGATGCCATAACTTTGTAAATCCTATGAATTTAGTTAATCCTAATATTAATTAATCATTTAATAAGGGTCAAGGGATTCACTATTAGTAGTAACTCTCTTTTACCATTTAGGCTTTACTAGTGGTAACTTTTATTTACTAGGAGACAGTAATTAATTATTTGTTGGTAAGAAGTTACTATTTACTAGAAAGGCATCTTGGAGGTTACGATGTTTTTGGGTGCCCAATTTCCCATGAAGTTGTTTTGGAATCTTGTGACCAATTTTTGGATAGTTATGTTGAACACCTGAAATATTGAGATGCGAGGGGGGGTGAATAAATATTCACTGAAATTCATTAAATTCATCAACCTAAATATGGATTCAAAGCATCTCATCAAAATTAAAAAAATGGAAAAGAACAATTAAAGCATGCATCACATAAATAAACACAAGAAAACCATATTTACATGGAAAACCCTTAAAAAGGGAAAAACCACGGTGAGGATTAGCTCACAATATAGTTTAATCGGTTATAATGGATTAAAAAATGGAGGATTCACTATCCAATGACTCACTATCCAAAAATAAAGGCTCTCTACCCAAAGGATTCACTATCCAGAATAAAAAGAGAATAGAAGAATGAATCACTACTAGAGATTTGAACTACTAATAATGCATCTGCAACATGCTGAAGACATAGTTTTGATTAGTCTCAGAAAATTGACTTTACACACTTCATACTTCACCACTATCACCTTTCAAACTTATAATTGCATCACATCATCACAAAAAATCTCTACATATATTCTTCACACACTGAATCAATGTTCTATATATACCAAAAACACCCATAACATCAATTAGGTCGGCCTAATTGCATGAATTGTGTAACACCATGACCTGTCAGCCCAAAAATCCATCATACATGCCTTGTGGAAGGAACCAAAACATGTTTTTCATGGAAATAGATCATAATGACCTATAATTACTCCCATAAATTCACTCCTTACATAACTTAGTACTGCATGACCACAAAACCCTTAGGTCAGCACCACATAACAAAATTGGTGAAACAACAACTGAATGAACCAACTGTTCATTCACAACTCAACACGCAGACCACCAAACCACTTGAGAATTGGAGTGCACACACTTCTAAAATCCTCAAACAATTCCGTAGAACTGCACAACATAATAATCATTTGTGACCTAGAATGCATAGTATTCCAATATACACTCCACACCTTTAACTTTGTCTCTACAAAGCCCAATACTCTATCATCAATATATTTAGCCATGGAAGATGAAATATGCATATAGAATTATTCCACACATTCCATGACTACCTCTAAACCATATAACAAGATGATGCAACGTGGAACAATGCGGACCACAAAATTGTTCCTTTATTATACTAAACATGTATACCAGGACACACAATTCTTCCAAAACACTTAGTCTTCTCTAGATCAACACTTCTACATTTCTAAAATGGCTTTACATCAATGAAAACACCATACACCATCATATCACCATCATGCTCATGTTTCCAACAATCTCCCACTTTCTCATTGATGGCAACATACTTCTCCAAATATACTCCCCCTTTGACATCAAGGGAAAAGAGATCTCTACATCACTCCCCCTTACTAATATATTTAAATGAGAGTAACTACCCCTATCTTCTTCACTCCCCCTTTATATATTATACATTACCAAAAGTGACAAAACTTGTACCACAACACTATCTACTAACTCTGCATATGTACATTGCAATAAAAAACTATATACAAAGAAAAAATGTACATCTTAACTAGAAGAGGGTAAAACACCCTTATAAGACACCTTCAATTTTATAAGGTGTACCTCCCAATCCTTCTTTGCAACCTCCCAATCCTTTACCTAGCCAAAAATTCAAAGAAAGATGTAAGTCTAAGACTTACCATGTCACAAAGCTTATTGCACTGCTTTATGATTTGCTCTTTTTGCTCTTGCAATAGAAAGAATTGACTATGTAGATCCTCAATAACCACTCTAGTTGATCCATTTGTAATACTTATTGGATCATAAAAATCCGAGGCTTGAGAAATTTGAGACTCAATTGAGTCCATCTAATCCTTAATGCTCCTTGTAGAAACTAACCTCTTTAAAAAGAAGTGAAACAATTTTTTGGATTTTTCCAAACTCTTCTAAACTTCCTTTAAGTTTCCTTGCAACTTGGAATGTGAAGTACCACACTTATCAAAAACTTCAGCTAAAATTTTATCATTGAATTTCTTTGCCATTTCCTTCTCTATCTTTTCTTCCAAACCAACAAAATATTCTTCAAAAGAATCAAGCAATAACCTTAATTGTTGCACACAGGATAAATAAATATTAATAGATACTCTTAGAAGGCCTTCATACAACACCTTCACTACTTCATCCAAAAAATCAATACTCTTCTGGTGAATCGAAGAATCTCCTTCCTTATGGAGACATGAAATACTTCTGTTGTCAATCAGATTGCACCTGAACGCTTGAATAGTTAAATTCAACAATCTGTTGAAACATGGAATGATTCTCAGGCCTGTGGGTTTCCTAATTTTGAGAATCAATCTCCAGAGAGGGCTGGTTCCCTGATGAAGACCTCCTAAAAACTAACTAACTTGGCTGGGAAAGAGATAGAAAGCTTGCTTGAAATGAAATCCTAAAAGCTATGAGAGGTGATTGCACCAAAATTTTGTGATTCTATTCGTTATCCTAAATCTATGATCTATTGCAATAAAGTTCTAAATTTATTTCACAATTCAACTAAGATCATGAAATTCACCAATATTTCACATGAAGGTTTGAAATTTCAATGTTTGTAAGAGGAAAACTAGATTTTCACAGATACAAATGACTGAAATCTTTGTTAAACACATCATGCAGCTTGAATTATAACATGAAATCTCCTTTTTTTTTAAAGCATTAATGAGACAAAACAAAGGATTTGAGATTAAATCACAGTGTTTAAATCAAATCATTTATATGACAATAAAAATCAAGAAATATTTGAGAAGGAAAAACTATACTGAAATCTCTATTACAATTCTTGAATGAAAAAGTACTGAGTTACAATGCCTCACTGTTGTATGTGTAAGCAGGAAAAAAGAACTGAATTGAAAAAGATAACTTTTTCAATATATACAATATGAAAACACTTCAAAGTGCATGAATAAGCAACTAAAAGTGATCTGAAAGTGAAAAATGACAATTCCAAAGTGAAATCCGAGCATAAGTAAAAATCCCTGAAAATGTGGTTCAACCTCATGCAAAAATGAGTGAACTCAAACTCGAACTAGCAGTCATAAAGCATGTAACTGATATGCAACTCAAACTAAATTGAAATCCCTGAAAAGGTGGCCTAAAGCATGCAAAACTGTCTCGTTCTTGTCAATTCACCCATGCACATTGGAAATTCATCTTCATGTCTAAATCCTTAGCTGAAACTGATGTGTAACTGAAGTAAATTGTCATTTAGCTTTACATACTATCTTTATTTGCATCTAAAGACGATGAATTAATTAAATGATTTATAACGCATCATTTAATTAATCCATTTACATTGAATTATGTAAATAAATATGAAAAGAATAAAGCTAACTTGGAAAAAATATATTTCTCCACTTCACAACCTCCAAGCTCCAAATGTCATACTTAGCATGTATTTTGCACTTTTCACTTAAATAAATGTCAGCCGACCATAGACTATTGAAATAACAAAACACTATAGTCAGCTATAAGTGTTTATGAGGAAACCGACCACTTTGCATATATTCCATTCCTTAAACAGTAGTCGACTATCATATGTATTGGAAATTTTTGATAATAGTCGACCATAATACTAAAACAATATTGACTTAAAAGTCAAAGCAACCACGGGAAAAACATCAGACATAATGATTATTAAAAATCATTAATAAAAATATCAAAAATGGCCTAGGGTGAATGATCAAAAGAAAACATTGAGCCCTAAAAATCGCTATTATTCCTTTTTTGACTTTGAAGAAGCTTCAGGAAGAAACTGCTGGCCGCCGCCATGGAGTAGGGTTTCAGCTCAAACTCGTCATTCTCTGTCAATTTTGATGATTTCTTCTAAGATCCCAAACAAAAAATGTAAGATGAAGTCTATTTCATTGCAAATATGAGTTCTTTTGAGCATTTAAATGCTTTTTTGAAGCCTTAATGGTGCAATTGTGCATAAATCTGATATATTCCTTGTCATTTATTTGTTCTTTGTATCTTTTGGCACTCTGTTTGACTTTGGCTGCCATGAGAACTGGGTTTATATATAAAGAAAAGCTCGACCTATAGATTTTGAAGCTCACAAACACTGACATGATGGTAATTTTTAATCTCCAACCTTATTTCAATGGCTAAAAATTCATTCATTTAAGTGGCCGCCATGAGAACTTTCTAGATTTTCCTTCTTTAAAACTCTGTATATTGAGGTTGTAGCTTATATTAGAACTTCTGAGCAATTTATTTCTTTGTCTGACAACAAGCCCAAACTCTATCTTCATTGCACTTATATGTATTCGTCATGTACAGGCTACCGACCTCCTTTGTCCTTACTATAGACCTCAAGCTCATTTATGTAACTCATTTTTTGTATGTGTTATTTGTTGCTACTGGTCGCGATTTATACAATCTCCATCTACTGTGTTGGCAACTCATTACATTCTGTGTTTCAAAACAAACCCTCTGATTGATAACCCCATCTGGGTATTGATTTTTCCTTTGTTTTTTTGAGTATTTCTCATGCTGATGATAAATATTGATCTGACAGCCGCAACCATGCATGGATTTTCTGCATTTGATGTAAAATAAACAATTTCTGGGCTCGACCCTGTTGATAAATTGCAAGAATATATCTGTATTGAAACCCAAATGGATTCTTAACATATTTGACCTCTGCAAAATGTTTCCCTCCATTTTCTGACTATAATGCAAATGTTGCTTGTTATTTTACTCTTAGAAATGTAGTTTTGTTCATATTATGACTTTGCTCCTTAAAACACATACTGGGTGTTTATATCTTTGCAAGTATATCATTTACCTTCTCGTGAACACAAAATAAACAATTTTCACTATGGCAACTTCTGTATTTTTCCTTCATGATAGCAACGACCGTAAGTGAGAAGCTCTCTCCACCTTTGAAAAGATCAAGATATAATATTTTCTCTGCATTTTAAAATCCCTTTCTCAGCAGCCTATTGAGCCAACTCTAGTTGATCCAACTGTAGCTCATCATGTTCATAATGAAGAGCCTTAATGCTGTTAATAATTCAATGAGTGCTTCTTTTCAACTCTTCTTCAAAAGAGATTTCATTGTTTTAATAGAATCTGAGGCTATAATGGGGTTTGCTCTTGTATATCCAAAATAGTGAAGAGCTACATATCATGCCTTTTAAAATAATGAGCTTCCCTTACTTGCAAGACTATTTGAAACTCCAAGTAATTCCCAATTTATTCTTTTCACTATAAAGGTTTTGACTATCCATTATTGCTCTGACATATGCACATGCTTGTCTTCCCACGTTATTGCTACTAATGAAAGCCTCAACCTGCCTTAGGAATGCATTTTGTTGTTCTCATTAAAAATGAAAAATTGTAATTGTTCTTAAACAACTCATTATGTAGTCATACATGACTCAAGTGCACTCATTTAGATAGTAACTATCTCCTTCCATTCATTGTTGTTTAGAAAATAAGATATATTCTCTTATAATTGAATGATCTTGATAATAATCTGCAATGAACAACTTGATTTAGTTTTCATACATAACCTTTGAAAACCTTATATGCACGTGCATGGCTGCTTCTGTAGTACTGTCATTCTGTGTTGTTATTTTTCAGAAAGATGCATTTAAATTCATGATTATAGCTACATTCTTTAATCACTGCCTTAGCTCTCATGAAGAAGCTTGTATGAAAGCTACTTGTCAGTGAAAATTAATGACTGTTCTGCTGCCATGTTGACTGCCCCTTGGTCTTTTGTGATTGAGTTTCATTCATTTGTAGAAAATTGTCTTCTCTTCATGGCCTTCTCTGAGCATCTACAACTGTCTTTTACTTTCTTTATTTCCAAAGTAACATATACTATCCTTTTAAGACAAAAGCTGTGCTTTGAGACTGAAAAATTGTCTTTCTTCATATGACAACCCTTGATTATCTTTTGGTCTTGGCTATATTGATGCAAAATCTACTTTTGAATATCTTTATAAATAATGACTGCCATTGAAATCAGATCCTCCATTTACTGTTAATGCTGATCATTTTACTGCTAACATATAAATAGCTCCGCTTGACATGAGCTTTCATTACCTGAAGCATTTGGCAAACCTGTTCCTTTGTCTCTCCTGTAGATTATGAATATGTAAGGAACAGTTGAATAACTTAATACCTTGTTCTCCTGTCAGTTTAAGGAAGCTCAATGCCTCATTAAAATGTAAAACATGAATGGAAGACAGAGCTAAAACTCAACTATGACAAATACAATTAACACTCTCTTGACATGCTTCTTTGTTTATGAAGAGCGAAAGATAACTACTCAATCTGTTCTACCATGCCGAATTAGACTGCTTTCTTATGATTTTATTGCTTTACAACAGTTCTGTTTGATGACTGTAACACTTGATGACTCTCATGTAATAATGTGAATGAGAGGTGTCATCTTTATGATATGCCAAGCTCTACCCTTGTGGGAGCCCGTTTTACTCCACATATCTGATAAAATGACCTCGAACATGATGAACCTGTTCCTACACATTGAAACAAACATGTTAGAAAAATAAAAGAACCTGAAAGCTTCCATTGAGTTATATTTTTCTTGATTGTCAACCTTTCATCTGATGAATGCTTATTTTGATGCAAATGACATTTCTGTTGGTAGCATAGGCGTAAGGCAGAAAGTAATTCATCATTGCTTAGAGTATAACTCTAATGCCACTTTTTACAATTTTGCAGGTTCACAGAGTGAGGAAACAAGGCTGCAACTACTTGGAGACACGACGATTGAGAACACCAACGAAAGTGATTCATCATTACAGGCAATGATGAATTGCTCCTCTTTTTTACGCTTATGTTATTTTTAGTAGTGTAGTTTGTCCTTTAAAATTGTATTCATCATTTGATTGTCAGAATCAAACTTGGTTACTCTCGTGGCTTGTGCGAGATTCAACATTTTTACAAAGTGAATAAAAAGCATTACAATGCAAGTTTTTCTCAATTTTTCTGTTTTAAATGCTTGCACAATAAAACTATGATTCAGATGTAAAATGATCTTCTATGATGATCAATGAATACTTCAATCAGATCAATGAAAATTTCAATACCTATAAATGATGAATTTCATTCAACTCTACCTGTTTGAGCTCGAAGTGAAAAAAAAAAAGGTAACAACTTCACCAAGTTGTAACTTGTGTAGAGGGGAAATCTTATCCAGACCCACTTGACCTTGTTGCATAGGAATTTGCAACAACCATGCAGATACCACTGGTTGAAATTGTAACTGCATGTCCAAAAGATCTTTTAATGAATCTCCAGAGGGTTTGAAGGATTCACCACCTATTTTATTGCTTTCTTCTTCATTTTTATCACTCTTTTCTTTCTCACTATTGCCAAAACATTCTTCAGTATTCTTCTCAACTTTTAGAGGGGGAAAATTTTCTTCCTTTTGTGCTTCATTCTTCTTTGGGTCACCCTATTTATCTTTTTTTCTCTCCACATCTAGAGGGGTGTTATCTGTCACCATATCTTCTTCTTCTTACTGCTCATGCTCATTTTTTTCATTGATAGAATCATTACTTTTTGGGAGGGATGTGTCTTGTTGCATTTGATCCTCATCATCTGGAGAAACTACCAACTCTTTAGCAAGTTCTTCAACTTTTTGCAATGTATCATTCTTTAACCTCTCAATATCTTCCTTATCTCTACTCATAAAGTACTTACTCTTTGTTTTGTCTTGTATTTCTTGCTATACAACTTAGACAATGAGGAATTTATCTTCTCCAAGGAAAATATCTTCATCTCTACATCCTCTTCAATAGCCTCTTGTCTTCTTGCATTCAACACACCTTTTAGATCATCTGACAATTGACCCTTTATCTCACCTAGGCTAGTATTGAATGTTACCATATATTTCACTACAACCTTTTCAATTGTTGTCTTATCTTCATCATTTGCATCTAGATACATTGTAGTTATATCTTTCAAAATATCAAACTCTACAATGCCATTGAATAATGCATCCAACTTTATAGGACTATGCATCTAGACTGGAGGACTTTCCTCATTCTCTTTTTCCTTATCTTTAGATGATTCTTCTTCTTCTCCTAGTCTAGGATTCTCTTATGTTCTTTGAAAAATGAAGGATTTCTTTTCCTTTTCTACTTCCTCTTCACTTTCTGTATCCACCACATTAATTTTCTCTCTTTGTACTGGTCTCTTCTTGAGAGA
Organism: Sequoia sempervirens; assembly: GCA_007258455.2. Taxonomy (NCBI): domain Eukaryota; kingdom Viridiplantae; phylum Streptophyta; class Pinopsida; order Cupressales; family Cupressaceae; genus Sequoia; species Sequoia sempervirens. The sequence continues at coordinate 128,719,532 of VDFB02086081.1, read as the reverse complement.
CTTGAGACTTCTTTTTTTGGACCAATTGGGGTCCTTCCTCTTCCTCTTCTTCTTCATCTTCACAATTGACATAATTTTATCTGGTTGCCTTTTATTTACTTTTTCTCTTTGGGGCCTTCTGATGCACAAAGGTGCTTGATGTATCCTTCTTCTTAGAACCATCTATAAGCTTTGTTCTTAAGGATTTTGGAACATTGAGAGTGGAGGTTGAGGTCCTACCTGACCTTATTCTTGGGGAAGTCTGCAGAGGAGTAGATGTGTTTTTGGATTTCTCCATAGGGGATTTAGGGGCACCAAACTCCCTTTCCATATAAAATTTCATCTTCTCAACATTTTCTATAATATCTTTCTTTTTCTTTCCAAATTTTCTTTGCTTGATATCTCTACACATGTTCCAAACCTATCCCTTGTTGGATCTCTAGGCTTACTTAGCACAATCTTTGCAAGGTTAATAATTTCAGCTTCTATCACCTCATAACCAAGTTCCAGAACCCAAACAGTTCTGGGTTCAACTACTTCCATGCAACAGTGGTCTCTACTAACCATGAATGTTATGTCATTGTTATACTTCTCAAAAAAAAAATCTAGAGTCCTATATCTCTCTTGCATCCAAGATTGAAATGTTTTGAAGAATCCCCACAACATAGATTTCTAGGACTCTAGGTCTACAAATATTCTCAAATGATCTCTTATTTGTGCAGCTACAAGAACATTATCTAACCATACAATACTCTTTATTCTAGAAACCTCTCTAAGAAAGTAAAAAAATAAACAAATAATAAGAGTAAACTTGACTCTTTTATCTTCTACGAATTCTCCATTAACTACAATCTCAAGAGCTCACAAAAATCAATGTCTTCACCTTCCTTCACCATCTAGTGTGTTGTGTGTATTGCGGTGGTAGAAACATAATTCTCCCTATTTGTATAGAAGATCTTGTAACCAATCATCATAGAGGCATACTTCACCCTCAGATCATCAATGTCACTCACTATTAGGGAATTCTTTTCAAACTTCACTTTGGTAAGCTTCATTACAACATCATTATTCACAACCTTCAATGTCGGGATTGGTCTAGTGGAGCACAAACTTGCAACAACCCTATTTTCCTCTTTGTTTATCATATGCGGCATGTCCAACCACATGATTTGTCATGAATTCTTCTCAAGACATGCTTAACCCACTCATCTTCATAACATAAATTGGGGAACTCGTTCCACACATCCAATTTATTCTCCTTCAAACTCTCATACTTTGGTTTCAGCTCAAAATCATTTCCAGTCAACATCTTTTCCCTAAATTCTACCATCTTTAAATGATCATATTCATCAATCTTTGAATGAAAGTAAATACACATATCGTCTATGTGCATTACACCACTTGGAACCCTAGAAAATGCACCTTCTTGATCTGTCTCCATTGATTTGTATGGGTGCTTCTTGAACTTAGGTTTGGCCTCTCAAGCATATCAATAACTTGAGGAGTATACATCTTAAACTTCTTCAAATTAGGGTTTGCAAGAAATTGATTAATACCTTTGGAATTCGCCGGTAGGGTTTCAAACATCACTTCAAAATTGCTAAATAACACTTGTTTTCTCTACTCTCCACTCTAAATGCTCTAACATGAATGGATTTTAGAATATGCAAACTAAATTATAAACCCTTTTCTAGTAACCTAAATTGCACAATAAATGCAGTAGTGAAAAGTAGGTCAAAAAGCTGTCAAGCTCTCTCTATGATATCACATGCACTCCAAATCACTTCAAAAATATTTGCAATAATATATTTCACACCATATATTTCTCCAAGATATCAAGCATATCATCCTACATATGTACCAGTATGTTGAAGACATCAACATCTCACCTTTGGCGAGGGGTTGAATAGTTTTCTATTAAAACTCCCCCAGAGCCAAAGCTCTCTATCTAGTTTTTAGAGGAAACATCTACACCAAAATTTGGAAAATAGTCACTCTTTACCTCATTCTCTTCCTATTTCTTCCATATCTTTTTCATCTCCTTCTTCATCTCAATTGGATCAACCTTCTTTACCATATCAATCTTCTTTTATGAAATAGAGGGTTTTACATTCTTACTTCTGTAAAACTTAGCTATGTGTCCTGGTTTATTGCATGTATGACATATGACACCTTTTTACTGAGCAAACTTACTTCTTTCCATTTATATTTTCATTCAAAATCCTTATGCCCAAAACCATTACATGTATAATAGTAACCATTGAATGATTGAAACATCATACCATTATTGTAACCATTCATCATTTGACTTCTGCATTCACTAGCCTTATGACCAAATATTTTGCATGTATAGCATTGGCTAGACAATGATTGAAAGTTTTTATTCATTATGCTTCTACATTCTTCAAATATTTGTCCAAATTTATTGCAATAATAATAGTTACCATTAAAAGATGAACAAAAACCACTTTGCGGAGGCGGCGACTGCCTATCATAGTCTTGTTTTGGCTCAGAGAAGAGGGTACATGAAGATTTGGTTGGAGGGTGATTCTATGAACATTATTAATAATTTGAAGAATATATCTCCCCCATCTTGGACAATTGAGGCCTTGATCAAGGATTCCATTGAAATTATTAAATCCTTTGATAATGTATATACTTCCCATATTTTGAGAGAGGGAAATAAGTTAGTTGATTTCTTTGCTAACTTTGGTGTTAGAGATAGTAAGGCCTAGGATTTAAATGACCCCATCCCTTATGAGGCCATGACTATTGCTATAAATGAAAGTTAATTTACTCATTAAGGTGTGCACATCCTTGCTCACGTGGTTGAATGTCATTAGTAAGGATGTTATGGTTATGATTTTTAGGAAAGGCTGTCATATGGTGCAGAGTTTGAATTCATTATGGTATGTATGTCCTGTGGGTGCCTTCACATAGATTGTGGGTGTTAGTTGCATAAGCTTCTAGAGTCTTTTGTTGGATAATTCAGTTATGGGTGGTGTCTACTACTTCCTTCTAAGTTTCCTGTTGAGTGCTTGGTCTTTGTTTTCTATCGTCATGGGTGGGGGTAGAAATCGTGCCGAGCCCAAATCCTGTGATACTGCTAAGCTGAGAAAGAAGGTGTGGGAGATTTTAGAAAAGGGTGGTCTAACTCCTTTCATGGAGAAACTACATGGCAATAATCCTTAGGTTACTGAATTGGTTGAGAAAGGGTGGAAAGGGAGAACCCTAGACTTGGGTGGTAGGGAAATTGCAGTGTATGAGGAATTCATAGCCCAAATTACTGGCCTAGCAATTAAGGGTATGAAAGTGTATAGGGATAAGAAAGAATCAGAGGTCGTGATGTTCCTTTTCTTTAAGAATAATGAGATTGATGACTTGAAGCCTGTGAAGAGTGGTGGGTATCTAAGGAGTTCCTTGAAAGCTCTCTGGTGGGATGTTGTCGAAGAAATCATGAGGTATGTAACCTTGGAAGGAATGTACACGACCATTAACAATTACCATTTTTGTTGCTTAACCATTTTAGGCACAAGATATGGTGTCATTTCCCTATTATTTGCTGGCGTCAATGGACTATGGGATTAAAGAGCATAGGAAGAATCCAAAAAACCCTATCCTGCATTCGGGGTTGATTCTTTTGATTTATGAACATGTGAAAGCTCATGATGTCCATAAAACTCTTATTTCTCTGAAGGATATTTTTGCTAAAGCTAGGGAGGGTTATGAAACTGAGTTGGGTGAGGAAAGGGCTTCTAAGAAATTGAGGAAGAGGAGGCTTATTTTAAACAAAGAATCTGAGTCGGATAGGGATGATGATGTTGACTATGTACCAGATTCGTATGCCTCTTTGGAGGAGGGCCCTATATCCCCTGTTTAGGGTAAATTTGGGAAAAGGAAAATGGATGAGGAAGCGGGTTCTATGACTTGCAGTGATGATGTGGAGGTGATTGTTCCTTCTAAGGGGGGTAGAGATAAAAATGATCTTTATGGGGAAGCTTCTTCTCCTCCCCCTGCGTCTAGACATGTGCATGAACTTGAGGAGAGAATCCAAAAGAGAAGGGTTTTGAAACCTGGTCAACACCTGGAGAAGGATGTCCCTCTGTCTCTGGCTGGTGGCTTCCATGGTGAGGATGTTCTGAGCGCTGTCATAGGGTTTCCCAAGCAGGAGAAGGTTAGAGCTGTGGGTGGTGAACAGGTTGCGGGAACTAATAAAGCAGATTCAAATAGGATTCAGAAGAGGAAGGCTACTGCGGAGAAAATTGCTAATTCCATTCATAAGATGAAGTCTCCTATCCTTGTTGGTAAAGGTAAGGATGCTTCTGATGATAAGGTTCATGAGAGTTCTTTTGAAGAGGACGTTGTTGTGGGAAATCGCATTGAAAATTTTGATAGGGAGGATCTTTCTTGTGTGTCGGGATCAGCCCATGACAGTGTCAATGTGCTTTTTAAACTGTTTAAATGGTTCTTTCATGAGATCAATAGGACCAATGTTCATATTAGAAGTATTTCTTGCAAGGCTGAGGACCCTTTGATCTAAAGCCAAATTGATAATTTAATGGCTGGTCTCAATACTGTTGTTGATACTGTGGCAGAGGAAACCGTCAATCTAAAACAGAGTATGGAGGGAAGAATGTTATCCCTTGAGGAGAAAATTGATAAAATTTGGAAAGTGGTTATGAAGAGTGGAGAAGCCCCTAAAGTCTTGACTATGTCAGACTCTGCGATGGATTTCTCCCCTAAAAAGAGAAAGGAAATTTTTTCTGCTGATGTTATGGCTGCTGAGGGTAAGCTGATGGTGGAGGATTATGCTGCTGTTAAGGGTGTTGCTAAAGGTTCTATTTTGAGTTGTGAGGTAAAAACTGGTGGGCTTGGGGTTAGGACTAGAAATAGATTGAAAAATTAGGCTGGGGCCTTGGGTATTGAGGTTTCTGATACTAGGGTTAAGGGACAAAAGCTTGCTGCTAGTGAGATGGAAGCTGTTGAAATTATGAACAATATGTAGTGGTGTTTGCCATTTTTGGCTATTTTTTTGCTGACTTTGGGCTGATGGTTGTTTAATGTTGTTCCCTTTTTGTTTCAGTTGTTCCTTTTTGTAAAGGGTTCTGAGCCCCTTCAAAACCCGTCTTTTACCTCTAATCAAAACCATTAAAAGATGAATACCATTGTGCAACTGGTTGTCTGATAGGAGGTGTCTTGAAATATTTCTTTTGGTTCCAAACCTGTTTGACATTGCTCTTCTTATTTCCAATCTTCCTTTGCTTATTATTCTTCTTTTCAACATTTTTTGGAGTCTAATTTTGTTTTGATCTTCCTCCTTTTTCAAATCCTAATCCTTCTTTGTCCTTAGAATCCTTTTGACTAGCTAGCATATCATCAAGCAAGGTGGAGCTCTTATTGAATTTGTCTTCTTGAATATTTGATTTCTCTAGATCTGTCCTCAAAGTCACAATCTCTTCTTCAACTCTTGAGAATTTTGTAGAAATATCTTTCAATTTGGCATTTAAGTAGTCTTCAATTCTTTTTCCCTCTTCAACTTGCACTTTCAGATTGGTGATCATCTCATTTGATTGCTTGAGCTACTCATTTGTTTCCTTGAATATTTCTTTAACTTTCTCAAGATCTAATCCCTTAACTTCTTGATGCACTTATTTGCTTAATATTTTCTTTCACATCTCTATTCTCACATTTTGCTTTATCTAGATCATCAAGGCATGATTTGAGTTCCCCTTCCATATCAACTTCACATTCTTCTTCAATAAACCCTTCCATTATCATATATTTCAAGGAATAGGATATCTCCTAGCTTCCACATGTTCAACCTCCAAGATCTACCTTAAATGTTAATCCAATTCAAGAAACCTTTCTTTGATACTGATTGTTGAACACCTGAGATACTGAGAGGGAGGGAGTGAATTAGTATTCATTGAAATTCATTAACTTCATCAACTTAAATATGGATTCAAAGCATCTCATTAAACTTGAAAAAATGGAAAAGAGTAATTAAAGCATGCACCACATGAATAAGAAAAGAACACTAGAATTACGTGGAAAATCCTTAAAAGGGAAAAACCATGGTGAGGATTAGCTCACAATATATTATAACTAGTTACAATGGAATAAAAAATGGAGGACTCATTGTCCAGAAAGAAAGGCTCATTACCAAAAGGACTCACTGTCCATAATAGAAAAGAGAATATAATAATGACTCACTTCTAGAGATTTGAACTCCTAACAATGCATCTGCAACATGCTAAAGACACAGTTCCAATTAGGCTCAAAAAAGTGACTTTACATAGTTCATACTTCACCACTATCACCTTTCACACTTATCATTGCTTTACATCATCACACACAATCTCTACATACATTGTTCACACACTGAATCAACCTTCTATATATACCACAAACACCCATAACATCAATTAGGTCGGCCTAATTACATGAACCATGTAACACCATGACTTGTTGACCAAAAACTCCTTCACACACGCCTTGCAAAAGGAACAATTTTTTTTTTTTCATAAAAATAGGTCGACATGAACTATAATTAATCCCATGAATCCACTCCCTAAATAAATTAGCACCGCACGACCCCAAAACCCTTAAGTCGGCACCACATAGCAAAATTGGTGAATCAACAACTGAATGAACCAACTGTTCATCTACAACTCGACATGCAGACCACAAAACCACTTGAAACTTGGAGGGAACACACTTTTTAAATCCTTAAACACTTCCCCATAACCACACAACATAATAATCATCCACGGTGGAATTTGAAGCATTCCAATATGCACTTTGCACTTGTAACTATATCTCTACAAAGCCCGATACATTGTCATCAATATCTTCAGTTGTGAAAGACATAAAACCTTGAAACTTTGGATAGACTTCTTCCACACATACTGGATGATTACCTTTGAATTGCATAACAAGATGATGCAATGCAGAACAATACAGGCCACAAAAATGTGAAAGACATAAAACCTTGAAACTTTGGATAGACTTCTTCCACACATACTAGATGATTACCTTTGAACTGCATAACAAGATGATGCAATGCAGAACAATACTAAACATGGATACCAAGACATGCAATTCTTCCAAAAAACTTAGTCTTCTCTGGATCAATACTTCTACATTTCTACAATGGGTTTCCATCAATGAAAACACCATACACCATCATGTCACCAACATTCTCATGTTTCCAACAAGTTATAACACGTTGGGAAAGAAAAAAAAACTACTTTGGGATGTGGATAAATGAGGTGTTTATAAGGATAACGTATGTGTAAATTTTGGTTAGTGAGTTGTAACCTACATTGGGATATGTAAGTAAAACTTGGATTCTTCCAAAATAGGTGCTAAGGGAGGTAGTAGTATGTACAAAATTTATTTAGGTAGGTGTTGAAGGATTGAAGATTGAAGAGGAGAAAGGAAGGATTGTATGTAATCTTTGTTTATCAAGATTGAATGCAACTATATAATACAATTTTGACACTCTTTTTTTCAAATTTTTTCATAAGTGAAATAATCTCTTGATTTATTTGTTGAATTATGAAGTAATATTTTAATTTGTTTGCAATTCCTAGAGTAATATTTTCTATGAAATAAAAGTGGCTAATCTAAATCTAATTTTACTTAACTAATAAAGTGTCCAAATCTACCTAATCCAAGAAAAGAGTAAATTTTTCTTCTGTATTTTGTTGTAGTTTTTCAAGATGAATGTAACTATATAATGTCATCTTGACATTATTGTTTTCATATTTTTTTTGTAAGTGAAATAACTTCTTGATTTGTCCATTGAATTGTTTATAAGGATAAACTATGTGTAAATTTTGGTTAGTGAGTTGTAATCTATATTGAGATGTGTAATTAAATCTTGGATTTTTCGAAACAAGGTGTTGGAATGTGTAAACAACCTTGGATGCCCCATTTAGGGGAAAAAATATGATTAAATAGGTGCTAAGGGAGGTACTAGTATGTATAATTTAATTTATTTAGGTAGGTGTTGAAGGATTGACGATTTGTAACATGCAAATTGTTCACGCAAGTGAAATTTTCTAAGTTTTCACTTTCAAGTAAATAAACTATGTTTCATAAGCATTTCTGTAAAAAAATTATTTTCCAAAGGAGAACAAATGAGTACAAATGACATAACAAATTTCATTCTTTTATTTCATTTTCAAAATAATATTCCACATATTACAATATTTCCAAAGGTTGTATACAAAATATATACATAGCTCAACCAAGCTTCAAAGCAATAGATATAGATGGTCCATGGATCTGATTTCAAATCTTGGTCACCAATTGAGGAGGAGAAGCATTACTCAAGCACTTTTCCACCAACCATAGACTCAAATGTAGTCTCCCACACATCTATCATCTAATAGATGGCCCTACCCTTTGACGAAGAGATTGGTGGAGTAACCTCATAATGACAACCACTTTGAGCTTAGTGTTGCGCCCTACATAACTAGAACTTGTAGACGCTACAATCCTGAACTAGCATGCATAAAAGGAACATGGTGAATTCACAGTGGAGCCAAAGTAAATTACACTACTTTGGAAAAATTATTCTCACTCAGTATCTCAAATGACAGACATCCTATTCACATACACTAGTCTATCTCAATTTGACTTTAGGCCATTATAAACTATGCATAGGTAATTCCCTTCAATAGGTAGTCATTAACCTCAGATATAACCTATTCCATTTTTCCAAAACAAAATGGTACCTCTACCAATAAAGCATAAGAAAAATAATAAGTTACCCCATTCAATGGATATTTTAATCCCAAGTATAAAATATGAGCTTTCTAAGTCTACAAATTAACTTTTCCTGAAATAACTTAACAAGCTATTCCCATATCATCAATCCTAGTATGTAATACTAAAGAAGACATTCAATATCTCCTTAATATGGAGTAAGTACAAGCACTTATAAGGAAATCATATCAATAAATATTTTCCTTTCCTACAAGCAAAACATATTATTACTCTATTTCATGCAACCTAATGCAATTTCCAAATTAAACACACAAGTCAATTAATCTTTCACATAATAGATAAAACATGAAGATAATAGAATCTCATACCTATTATTCACTTATTCCAATTGAATCACTGGATCTCAAGCTTTTCCCCCTCTTAAAATCAACTTATCAACAAATCCCTCTCAATCTCTTTCATTAAATTTCCTCACAATAACTCTCAGCAAAATAAGAATTCTCTCAATGAAAAATACAACAAAATGGAGAAGCATAGTGATTTAAAGAAGAATTTTCTCAAAATCAGGTGAGAATGTGATGCAAAGGGAGGACTCACAATCAAACACCTTGAAACATTCCAAACAATGCCTCAATGCAAGCAATACAAATCTACACCTTTGTCCATTCTTGACAACTTACCCCTAAAGCCTAATGAAAAACAACAAAGAAAAACAACAATGGGACAACATATAAAATGATGTATTTGACTTATATAGACCTGTTCCAACACTTTCTAAGGGTTTTCCAAACATAAATGGACCAAACAAGTGATCAAAGCAATGTTTTATGCAAAACTATGCAAAACTAGGCATTGCTGCCACTAGGTATATTAAGGCAATGACTTCAACAAATCAAGGATGCTTGTAAAATGAATTCCCAGACCTGTGAATTTCCCTAACAATGTTCTACCATGATTCCACACCCCTCCATTGACAAATAGTGCAAGGATCATTCAAAGAAACAAAGACCCTAAGGTTTTTAGAACAATTTACACACCATTTCAAGCATACTATCACCAAGGACTCCTTCTAGGTTAAGAATCAGACACCCTCCTTTTTCCAACACATGGGAAGCATCAAGAAAAATATTTCCACCAATTTTCATGGGTTTTGGATGGTGGAAAATTGTGCCCATGAATAAATTTTTCTCTTTGGAAACCCTAGGCAGGGTTTTGACCTGCAATCACCAAAAATGCAATATCTCGCACAAAATGTGATGAAAATATCTCAAAAAAAAATCATTTGAAAGCTAATACTATCCTTCAACTTCTTCAAGTGGCTTCAATACCGTACCTATATGCAGTAGTTCATACCACATGAATTACAGTCGTTGTTCACAAAAAAATGCAATATAGAATGTGGTAAAAATGATGTTCTTCTTATTCAAACTTCATCCAAACCCCGAGGTTGATGTTACAAGACATATTTAACATGTTCCAATGATTTACAAATGAAAAAACTGACCAAAAACCTTTTGTTAACTCAAATGACATCATTTGCAAATTTTGATAACTTTTAGTAGCTTTTACAATATGACTCCAAAACATTATAGAACATTATAAAATGACTCAAAATGTTCTTGAATGACCTAATTGACTCCATCCAAACCAAGAACCAAATTTTATCCATCATAAAAAAAAAATTCTCAAAAAGTGCATTAGGGTTCCCCTACACTAGAATGCATCATATTTATACCCAAGAACCAATATCCTTAGGCTACAAACAAGGCTTATGCTATGACACTTCTCATCCAAAAACCATCGAATCACCTCAATAAAGAAAAGGTGTCAGATTCCTATCATAATACTCATCAAAAATCTACAACAGATCAACCCTATGCTTGCCAATAACAGTTTGACTATTTCATAAAGCTCATGCTTCATTCAATAAATTGACTTTCAAGCTTATAAGAATTTTAAAAGAAACACATTTAATTCATATTATGGCACCAAGTATTCATCTCATTTCCTAACTACAAGGTTGTTGTTTTAAACAGAGGAAGCAGTTGAAATCATTATCTGGCTACGTATTACTTAGTCGACTTGGTCCAAGACATGGGAATCGACACCTTTCATTGAATTGACCTCCTTTTAAATAGCGCTACTAATTCTTTGACTCAACATGTCACATAATATAGTGTGCTGCACTTTTATCTTTGCATTTAATAAACTTTATTTAGCGGATTTAAACTTTGTATTTTCCATCACCTTTTATCATTAATGATAATGCGATTCATTACTTAGCATTGCACTACTAAATTTAGCGCTACATTCATATTAAATCGACCATGGTATTTACACTATAAATCGGCCATTAGTATAATATGCATATATATATATGTACATATAACATTAATAAATACCATTTAATGCTATTTATACATATATCTATATATATATGTTCAAATATATATTTATATATATATATTCTTTGACAAATAAGTTTGTCTAAATATTCCACTTGATATTTGAATGAATGAGATCAAGTTAACATTTCATATACAATTTATCGTTTGTAGATATATATATATATACATGTATATGTACATATACATGTATTGACATACTCGAATGGAAATTTCCATTTGTCAACACATACACATATATCGACATGTGTGTACATATGTATATATGTATATATCATATATATATGCATTCAATTATATAATCAAACATATGAACAATTGCTATCTTACCGATGGATATATATATATATACACACGTTATATACATATATATACATACATGTCTCATTGTCCTCTCAATATCTTGATTCCCATGAGCAATCCATCCATGAGTGTGCGTAGGTATGTCTACCTACGTACTCTCATGCACACATTATCTCATGTGTATGGGTTATTGTTGACATGCACTTGTATACATATATATACATTCTATGTATATATATCTCATCAATCAAGTATAGTATTTATGAAGATGAACTCACATGCACCAATCACTTAAATACAATCCAAGAATGCTCTCAACAAAAATCAAGAGCCTTCCTAATGCAAACACATCATGCTAAAGGATGACTTACCAAATCCCAAAACTATGACTTGAATCAACCATTATATTAGTGAGTGTGTGTGTAAGCTCAGTTAGGTTTCGTTACAGGTTACCTGACCAAGTTCTTCTCCTGAGTGATACTTCCCCTCGCTTCCAGAGGATTGACTCTGAACCTGCATCCAACTTAACACATTTTCATGGTAGTCATCTGTTCATCAAAACAAGCATTTACATTATACTTTGCATAGTTAGAATATATCAAATTCAATAACCACCCATTCCAGATATTCATTCCATTATATAACATCAAAATTGAAATAAACATACATTCATAATTTTCTGAAAAATAAAGTGCAACCATATGTATTTCCAATCAGAATTCCAAATACATTCACATATATAATAATTTACCCTAACATAGTAATAGTAAATAGGTAAACACACAATGGGGTGTGACAAGATTGAAGAGGAGAAATGAAGGATCATATGTAATCTTTGTTTATGAAGACAATACATATTTGGGCCTATCTTTTTGGTGGGATTTTTTTAAAGATTTCTCCATGTAAACAATGTCTTATGTGTTTATTCTTCTATTCCATTCTTCTTTGTGTTCTTGATTTATTTTCTTGCAATCTCCATTTGATTTACTATTGGTTAAATTAGTTTAACTATTACAATTTGATTTTCATATATAATAGTCACCTTCATTTCTAATAGTTCCAAACTACCAAACATAAATAAAAGCTTAAGTTTTTTATTATTTTCTTGCAAATAAACTTTTCAGATTATCTAATTACTATGAAAGTGTAGTAAATCTATTTTTGTTTTTTTGTTGTATTTCTTCAAGATGAATGCAACTATATAATGCAATGTTGACATTTTTGTTTTCATATTTTTTCATAAGTGTAATAATCTCTTGATTTATTCGTTGAATTATGAATTAATATTTTAATTTGTTTGCAATTCCTAGAGTAATATTTTCTATGAAATAAAAGTGGCTAATCTAAATCTAATTTTACTTAACAAATAAATTATCCAAATCTACTCTAATCCAAGAAAATAGCAAATTTTGGTATTGTATTTTGTTGTGTTTTTTCAAGATGAATGCAACTATATAATGCAATCTTGAAATTATTTTTTGTAAGTGAAATAATCTCTTGATTTGTCCATTAAATTTCAGTCAAGCATCATGTCAATCATTTATCATGTTTTTATGTAAGCCAATTCATGTTTTGTAAGTACTGACACTTGTAGGACTTCAAATCAAACATAATTTTCTCCTTGAAGGTGATGAGTAAATGACTTTAGTCCATCAAGGAATGTAGATCTAAGTGGTGAGTTACACCATTTTGTCAATTTATCACTTTTTTGTCATTTAGCCTCAGTTTGACCGAGGATAAGCTCTTTTTCTACATCATCATAGCCATTGTGGAGGTAGAAATATCAAAACAAGGTTTGACTTAGGAAATGGACGATATATGGAACAACCCTTCCCCCTCTTTTATGTGTGCAGGTTTTTAGATCTAAAGAAAATTGGAGGAAGATTGAGGACTAATTGCTAATTCATGCATTCAAGCCCTACAGGTTGTTAACACATGGAAAATGGATTTTAATAGTACCAGAAAAAGTTCCTAAAGTGACCCCGAGAGAATAGAACTTGTAGACTAGGAGCTACAAGCTTGTGAAATCACATCCTAAAAAGTAGGAAGCCAGTCTAAGATATCCCACGCCCTTGACCAATCATTTCAGCCTCAAATTTATATATTAGGTTCCTCTGTGTCTACCCGTTGTATTTCTATAATTTGTTTTTATCTTTCTATTTTGCATTTCTCAGAAATCATCTTAGTTTGTTGTAGTTTCATAGTTGATCTAGGAAAATCATTGCATTATAAAATTTAGTCAACTAAAATTCAATTAATCATCTACACACAAAAACATGGATTAATACCTCGATCCACCATTTTGGCTCAGGTAAACCCACAAAAGTGGTTTACAATTCAAGTGAGGAAGGAAAAGTTACAAAAAATGACCCCATGCAAAAAAAATTGGTTTTTGGGGTTCGAATGAGTCCTGGTTCGAGTGAACCAATTAAATGCAAGGCCCCACCATTCCCATCAAAAAACACAAAGAAAATAATTTTTGAAAGGGGGTTTGAATGAACCAGGATTCGAGCGAACCCCTGGGGTTCACTTGAACCTCACAACCCCCCTTTTCCCACCTTCTCACCTCCAAAAAAGTCAAAAATTTTGTGTTCAAAGCGGGTTGAGGATGAAAATGGAGGAGACACAGACCCAACTGGATGATGGTAGTCCTTGGAATGAGCTATCCAACGAATACAATTTTAATATGTTTTGGTTTTATTATGTATTTGTTTTTTTAGTTTTATTAAACATAGGTTTTTCATCAAAAACCAAGCTCTCTATTCTCACATGTGGAAAAATAGAAAATTATCAAAAAAATTTGAAAAATATGAGTGCACTAGATATTGAAGTCCTTGATGCAACAAAAAAAATAATTGAATTTCATATATAAAAAATTATACATTATACGGTCCGCCTATGTCTAAATTGTAATTGGTTTGACTTTGAAACTTGATTAAGGAAAAAATATTCAATAAAACACCATCTAACCAATTGGATGCACTAGATACCGTAGTTACAAATATAAATTCGAAAGAATTAGAATTTTATCCTTCATGGAAAAAAAGTTATGTGTTATACGGTGAGCGTCACTCCTTAAAAATGTTGTTTACTGAAAAAAACTAGTTCTCAAAGGAGATGGAAAAAGAAGTGCAATCTGATTCCAAAATTTTTGAAAAAAAAATATTTAAAATCTACAGAAAAAATGTGAAAAATCACTAGTTAGCATCATCTTCAAATTCTTCACGGTTTAGCCGCTATAGGTGCCTGAAAGTGAAGATTTAGTTAGAAAAAATTATTTCAGTGTCCAGTTTGGCCAAAAATTGTAAACTAGTATTGTGGGATCACCCGCTCTTCCATTGAGGTTTGTAGGCAAGTGGATATTGAGATCACTTTTAATCCCTAATGTCCCTAATTGGAAGAAGTGTGATTTAAGACCTAGATCCCCTTTTCTAATCAAACAAAACTATTTCCTTTGTAACTCATTTTGTAAATATTTAGACTATAGCATACAACCTCAATCATGTTTCACAACACCGCTACATCATCAAGAAACTTGACATTATCAACCTATCCTATTTGCATGAAAAATAAAAAAGTAACTCAAATTATTTCTTGGAATATCAACCAACTCAATAATGTAACCAGTCATGAAATACCAACCGTCACATAAACATATTATGATCATACAATGACGTCAAATATTGATAATTCCAAATAATATGTATTAATGGATAACTACCACATCATCCTTATAGTGCCACAATGATTTAGTCAAGATTTTGAATCATAACATGTGAATATGCACATGTCTTCCTACACTATAGAAAAAAATAAATCATGACTTGTGGAAGTGGAGACAAACTTTCTAATTACTCGCAATACCTCTAAACAACTCTTAGAACAAATACATGTCCTCATTTGTCATTACATGCATTCTAGAATTACTACATGTCCACCTAACTATCATACATTTTTCCTCACCTCTCTCAAATAATGATGTGGTGCTAGTGAAATGAAGAAAAAGAGGGAATGCCCTAGGATTTTACTCTAGGACTTAGAAACTTTTTCTAATGTATTTCATTTAGAATTTGAGGTAGCGGGGGTTGATGGATTTGGAAAAGGTATAAGATTGGTCCTTACAACCTGAAAGGTGAGTCAACCTACCCTTGACCAAACTTGGGATGGATTTTGGAATGCCATGCAATGATTTGACTAGGCTAGTGATGCAAATAACCTATTTCGATGCAAAAATAGTATATCCAAAAAGTCACAAAAAAATTCAGAGTTCAAAAACAGACTGAGTAGAGTACTTTGCACCTATGGTTCGAATTTGAGCCTAATTTTCTTGGATGAAGTAGCCAAGCGCAACAGTGTCCTTGTGATTGAATTTTAGATCTAATTTCTAGTCCTTTGGAGCTAGATCAAAGCCTTCTTTTCCTCTATGTTTTATTGTCAAATATTTTTTGGTTTCCCAAATAACCGAGGTTTGGTGTGTTTTCAAGTTGTAGGTTTTGAATGCAATAATGAATAATTGACCTTTAAAATTCTCCCGATCTTCTTCAGATCTACAAATTACACATTCAAAGAGAGAAGGGTTGTTCCATAGAGGAGGTTGCCTTAGTGAAACCCCATGTGGGTGTTTCCACCTCCATAATGGAAATGTCACTGATAGAGAGCTTATCCTTTTGAGGGATAGAGGCTAGCTGACAAATGAATGATGAATCAATAAAGCACTGAAACTCACCACTCAAAAATGGCTTCCTTGAAGGAGTGAAGTCATGCATATCTCCTTAAGGCTTGATTTTTGTTTGCTTGATTCGCTTGAAGACCTAAAAATAATGTTGCAATAATGCTCATAAATTTTCTCTTGATTGATTTTAGGATCTTCAAATTGCTCCAAAATTCCTTCTTTTATAAAGTGCTTCCTTGATGCTAGAAATGAGAAGAAAACATGTTTAAATATGAATTTTAATTTATCCTTTTGGGTAGGGGCCGACTTGGGGTCATTTTCAAATCATAAAAGCCCACCAATTAAAATATAGGACATTAATAAGTACGAGGTATTTTCCACAGCGTGTCAAATTGTGATATTGCTATCAGAATTCAACTGTGTAGCTTTATGAGTCAAACTCATTGACCCATGTTTCATGAGTAGTTGTTTACAAGAACCCATATCTCATGATATTGAATGGTCCACTTAGCACTCATTGCATCCAGGAGATGCTCATAGAGGTGAAGCACTAGGCCAAGTCCTGGGAGGTCACTCATCCCAGTACTACTCTAGCTCAAGCGTGCTTAACAACAAAGTTTTCCCCAAGGTTAAGCCCAATTATCTTGCAAACAAGTGAATGGGGTTGCAAGCTAAGTGGGCTTAACCTTGGAGAAAACTTTATGGTTAAGTGTGCTTGAGATGGAGTAGTACTAGGATGGGTGACCTCCTAGGAAGGCCTAGTGCTTCACCTCTATGAGCATCACCTAGATATGTTCAATGAGTGCTAAGTGGACCATTCAATATCAAGAAATGGGTTCTTGTGAACTACTACTCATGAAACATGGGTCAATGAGTTTGACTCATAAAACTACACGGTTGAATCCTGATAACAATATCTCATTTAGGACATTCATAAATTTGCTTTTTGGGCAATGATGACAATCAAAAAATGACATCATAGTCTAATAGTGGCAACATTGTTTGACACTTTTTGGCCCAAATTTATAAGGATGATGGGGAATTAAATATATTTTATTAATCCAAGACCATGAAATTGGTAAATTATTATTATAATAAAAGTTATGAGCAAAATAAGGTGTCAAGGTAGTGTGAAATTGTCAAGGGTGACAATTTTTGACACTACAACTAGAAAATTATTTACCAAACATCTCACAATTGGCACCATGGAAACACTATAGATATAACACACCGTCATGTCATATGCAACACCTAACTCTAACACATTCATATTGTATAGACTTATTAAATTTTTTACCTATCTACGATCAAACATGTTAACATGATCTTAAACAATCTCACGTATTTTATCACTCATGAACTCTATGTAGATGAATAGAACAACAAAATTCCAACAAAAAATGTGGTGGCTCCATCAAAGCTTTAGGATTTAGTGCAAGGTGACTCCTTGAAAATAATATCCATCTTTCTATCCTGGCTCTATCATATCCTCTTCTCTTTATTTCCACTCTAGACAATCCTATATGTATCTCTCATCCTTTCCCTTACCAAGTCTTCAACAATAACCTCATGTCGCCATGTGGCTGCTTAGCTTATTTTGGCTAGCAACCACTGCTCAACATATTTAGGAGTTATTTGTGGAGTAATGGCCCCATGAATGTTTAATTTTTCTACTTATTTGTAAGCAACCAACTTAAATTTCTTTTGTACAATCAAAAAATAGAAAAGGAAAAATAAAAGCAAATATTAAAAAAGAGGGAAACAAATTTGTGGAGCCACATGGATTTTTAGCAATATGCAGTTGTTGCTTATTTCCAGCCCCCCCTTTTTTCCACAGTTTATTTTCAATTCCTAAATAGTAGTTGCTCCATTAAAATAAGAAAAGATTCCAAATTATCCTTTCCCAACAATAAAATTTATGCATGGGAACACTCCTACTACCTAAATTTAAGCAGAAAATAGAGTTAAGCAACAACCCCATGGGGACATCTGGTAAATGATATGTTTATAGTGTGTGATTTGTTTCTTCTAAATATTTGTCCTAACACTAAGTTCTTTTTATGTGTGCATTGGAGGATGCTTGGGTGAAAGACAAATAGAAGGACAAGAGAAAATTGAGGTAAACATATAAATTGTATGCTTTATATCAATTATTTTAAATATAATATTCATTTACAACATTCTTAATTCATTATATTTTTCAAGAACACTAAAATGGTGGCCAAAATTATAAAAATGTATATACTTTTAACTTCTTCCTCTATGTTTTGTACTCATTTTAGTGTTTGTTACCCTTATATGTGATTATGATCCATTTCTCATGCTTCTAAGCATAAAACCCTCATAGGAGCTCCAAATTAGTTAACTAGGAACCCACTCTATTGCCAAAATCCTATTCCCCTTGTTGTGTAATGTTATATCTTGCAAATCTATTGCAACAGATCAAATATCATAATAACCCTATAATTTTTTTATTTAAAGATTAATCAATCATAATATCCATATCATAGAAGAAATAGATAAATAGACAAGCCAAACAAGTTTTTAGGAAAAAGGACACCCCAAATTGATATACATTTTAGAAATCCTAATTTCACAATCATATTTTAAGAGGCCTTGAAACGAAATATTCTTATTAATGAGACACATTAATATGAACTAAAAAATTGATTATCATGTAGGCTTCACCTTGTGTTTTGATCAAGCAATGCATGTGGCATTGATTTAGAATTAAGAACAAGAGAAATTACATCACTACAATTCAATCAAACTAACTCTTAAGGTTTACTATCATGCTTGTTTTTAAGCTTGTATTGTCAATCTTATTACAAAATAAATTCCCAAGTCTGAATTCAAACCTTGCTACACCTATATTATTGCAAATTATGAAAGTGATGTGACCCAAAATCCAAAATCAGAACAAAATCTTTCAAACTATGAAGTAAGGTGCTGCAAAGATTCTTGCCCCTAAAGCTTAGCAGCCAACATGGTGTGAGGGCTCTACAAAATTTGTTGAACAACTTGTTGCTGAAGTTTTATATTGAAGGATAAGGATGTAGAGTTTGAAAGTTATGAGTGAGATCTATAATCTTGTTTAATTTTTTAGTGAATAAAAATTATTTATTGTGATCTATTGATATAAATTAGTTTTTAGTGTTATTTAGAAATTTTGACTACAATAAGATTTTCAATACTCATATTAGTAAAAATAAGCAAATACAAACTTTAAAAAATAGATTTTAAAATATTTGATATTATAAACATAGATCTAAGTAAAAGTGAAAAATTCTAGTATGTGATGGATCGATTAGAAAAATCAAATTGCATTCAATGAATGCTATAGAAAAATTCCTGTAGATAGAAACTAACAATAAGATTAAAGAAACACAAATTGACAAAGTCTAAATAACAATTTTATTTAACAATTAACCCACTTTTTAAAAAATATTTATTAGTACTCAAATTTACACATTTAATATTCACCATTGTTTAGCAAACCAAAACAAATGATTTGATTACTCATTTACATTTGCTAAGAAACCACCCACCTCTTCAATGGTGGAAAAAGAGCATATTTACAATTACTGATTTTTGCCCACACCAATAATGCTTGTTAGTTTCCTTCCATACATTTCAAACTATGGTCATTGTTAGTGACATCTCATATGAGCTTTCATAGATTTCAATCTAAGACATTCCATTCTATATTTCCTTGCCATCGCTGCAACTATGGCTTTACTATCTACTTGAACTACTTCATTGTCAACATCAATGGACATATTATTAGACAAATCTTCAACATTTTCCATAGGGATGTTTAAATCTGGTAGAGCAAAAGCTTGTGAAGATGACTCTAATGCATCTTGTCCAATTGACATCTTTAATGATTTTAAGTTTGCGGAAGTTGTTGAAGATTGGGTAGGAAGTTGGTGTTGTCTTAACTACAAAACAAAAGAATATTTCTAAGTTAGTTTATTTTCATGGATCAATGATTGGAAACTGTTAAGTATCTTCTCCTTTTCCTGATTAAAAAAAATCGTCTTAATAATACTTTTTTTTATTATGACTTTTATAGTAAGAATTAACTGTTAACAAAAATAAACCTTTTCCTTATTGAAAAGAGCATAATCATCTTAATAACAATTCTTTTGTTCTAACATTTAATGACTTTTGCAATAGGAATTGACAAGAAATAAACCTTTTCCATCTCTTCCTTTTGTAATGATAGTCCAATATACAATTCCTGATTAAAAAAAATCGTCTTAATAATACTTTTTTTTATTATGACTTTTATAGTAAGAATTAACTGTTAACAAAAATCAAACCTTTTCCTTATTGAAAAGAGCATAATCATCTTAATAACAATTCTTTTGTTCTAACATTTAATGACTTTTGCAATAGGAATTGACAAGAAATAAACCTTTTCCATCTCTTCCTTTTGTAATGATAGTCCAATATACAATTCCTGATTAAAAAAAATCGTCTTAATAATACTTTTTTTTATTATGACTTTTATAGTAAGAATTAACTGTTAACAAAAATCAAACCTTTTCCTTATTGAAAAGAGCATAATCATCTTAATAACAATTCTTTTGTTCTAACATTTAATGACTTTTGCAATAGGAATTGACAAGAAATAAACCTTTTCCATCTCTTCCTTTTGTAATGATAGTCCAATATACAATTCCTGATTAAAAAAAATCGTCTTAATAATACTTTTTTTTATTATGACTTTTATAGTAAGAATTAACTGTTAACAAAAATCAAACCTTTTCCTTATTGAAAAGAGCATAATCATCTTAATAACAATTCTTTTGTTCTAACATTTAATGACTTTTGCAATAGGAATTGACAAGAAATAAACCTTTTCCATCTCTTCCTTTTGTAATGATAGTCCAATATACAATTCCTTCAGCTCTGCAAGAGTACAGCTCTCACATTAATCAGCCATCTAATAACAGAATTGAAAGAAAAAACAAAAAGAGATGAACTCATAAATACCTTTCCATTACGTGTTTTTCCATTGGAAGGGTTGTGCACTCCTAATTTTCTTTCCCCCTGTACCAAATGCAAATGTGCTTAGTCTATTGAACCATATAGAAACATTAGAAAATATAATTAAATTTTTAGATCCAACCCTTCAAATAGAATTTTACTAAAAAAACATACAAAATTAATATCATTTAAGTGATGAATATTCCATGCAAAATATATATAAAATAAAATTATTTTAAAATAGAGAGAATTACAGGTAGTTTCAGTGAGATGTAAAAATAATGCAGTATTATGCTGTGAATTTTTAGCTGTAATAATTTAAGTACTTTCTTTCTTGCATTATCATTCACTAACAGATAACAGTTTGAGCAGACATAAATTTATAGTGAAATGGACAGTGAAGTCTACCTTCGGTTATTCTTATATTTTATTATTATATATCAGTACTGCATGTTTCCTTGCAATGTATTAAAAATCCAGAGTGGTTAGGAGGAAATGCTTAGGATCAAGATTTTTGATGAACAATTTAAAGTGAGAAACATAATTCTAAATTGGTATTGAAAGTATGTCAGCTATTGGAGAGGGGTCTATAGTGGAGCACCCTAACTTTCACGTTTCTCAAAATCTTATGTGGAAATTTCAAATTACTTCTAATTGTGTACAACCATTTATTTGGCAACTCACATGCTTCTATATTTCATTTTAGGGCCACATCATCAAATATAATGCCACATCAGCATGCTTGCTTTTTGTTGAGGTATCCAAAAAGGCCCAAAAAAAAAGTGAGACCGATAGTGGTGCACTAAGTCATGTTTTATTGGTGCCCTGATGTGGCATCACATGATTTGTCAATTTATGTACTTTATGGATAAAAAGTGTTTTGCAATTGGATATTAAGGTGCTCCACTATGGGGCCTATTAAGGACTACTTCTATCCCCACTATTGAACCTCACTCCACTATGGGCCCCTCTCCCCTAATGGTGACATAAAATTTGCAATGTCTGTGTTACCTCTCTTATAATAGACACCAACAGCTACTATTTGCTAATTAATATGATGGTACCCACATCTAGAAAAATTAGCACCACAAGGAAATGTCTCAAATCATAGAAAGATCAAAATGTGCCCATCTTTAAAAGGATCAAAACCAAATTCACCTTATCTCGAGATAAACCTGTGAGGTCTGCTGCCAAGACTCTCTCAAGCAAGATATTATAAATCATTACATAGACTTCAGGATGATAACTGTGAATCTTAAAATGGCGGTCAGATTGCCAAAAGTTCTTCCTGATTTTTAGATCCTTGTGTGTTTCTAATTAAACATCTAGAAAGTGCAGCACCACAAGTAAAAACTAGGGGCGAAACAGAAACATCAAGTAAAAACAAAAAAAAGCACACAAACCCAAAAAAGAAAAAGTGCCATTCACAAAAGAAACAGCAGCGCCATATGTAGAAAAGAAAACGCAGCGCCACCAACCTTGGGCCGCAGGGTGAGGTCGCATGGACGCGGAACAGCTGCATTGTCGCAGGAAGAAAACGCCACTGTGGAGCGCAGCTGCTTGCGCCCCCGCAAAGCCAAATGTCCGCCCCGCACACGGCTCAATTCCAGTAGCGCCTGCAGCGCCACCTGCTCCTTGGGGCTCAAACCCTGTTTAGCAAAGCTACGGCCTTTCATTGCAATGTAAAGCAGACGAAGTGAAGGAGATGAGATTTCCCGAGAGCGTGGAGTGCATGTATAAGAGCAATTCTGGTGAGAGACAACAATCATATCAGTAAAACACGAATGCTGTGAATGAAAATCCATCTTATATATATTAAAACTGAATCTAAAATTAGAATTTAAGTTGGCGGATTGAAATTACTAAAACAAATTCCCGCGCCATAAAGGATAATACTGATTTTTCGTTGTCAGTTATGTAAACTTTACAGCAGAAATATTTTCGGGAGGAAATATAGAAAGCATTCCAAACTCTTGACTAGTGTGTGTTTTTCTTGGAAGTGAAGTGTTATTCTCAAAAGACAGCCGTGAAAGGAGGCGATTCATTTTCAATGAAGGGCAATGATTCATTTATTGTGAAGGGTGGTGATCCTTTCAAGAAATGGATATAAATGAATAAATCTATCTAATGGATTCACCCCACCACCAAAATATACTAAAAAGGGGTAAGAAAACCCAAAATCAAGACTAAAACAAGTGTTAAAGGCTAAGTACAAAACATGATTGTACATGATTTATCACTACATGTCAATCTTTTTTATGAATATTGAATACTCAAAAATCATAAATTGTGTTAAGGTACAACTTTCACATGAACAATTTAGATTCAATAAGCGTATTCTTAAAATCATAAGGTAGATATTTTGTGATAAGCATTATCATAGGGTATACTCATACCTTCTATAAATAACATAGCTATTCCATGTATGGTTTCGATTGCAACTAGGAAAATATAATTATTTTATGTATAGTGCATCGTCATAATGTTCATTTCTTTGCACCTTTGGTGAAGGGGAAAGAGGACTAACATTAGACATCACCATTAAGATCATTGATGTGTGCCATGCTTCTATTCCTCATCTTAACCTGTGGAAAACCACCAAACGTTGCTTTCAAAAGATCTAAGGTCTCCATAAATTTTCCTATTACTTTACTCATGCATTTCCCCCAACAATTATAGTCCTCGATATCTCTTAAATTGATGAAAAGACTCAAATCCTCTTCATTAACAACATTTATGCACTATAAATAAATAAACGTCAGAACAATCATCCATTCAAAAAATGATATTTTTGAGAAAATGTAATGAGGATAGCTTAACTCTTTAGGAACTCATGATATAGAAAATATTTGAGATAATTTCAACCTAGGATCTTCTTCTCCTTAGTCATTTTTCTTGCTCTATATCCATTATTTAAGGCCAAGGACATTAAAATTAGGTATCTAAGATAAATTTGATACAACTCAAGCTACAAGAAAATTATTACATAAGCTTATGCTAAGTTACATTGTCGGTCCATAACCCAAAAAACTCACGATCATTCTCACCTTTTACACTTTAGATACATTGATATTGTTTAAAAGAATTAGGTAAAATAAAACAATACTTTATCAAGATAGGAAAATCAATTTAGTTCCAAACATATGGATATGGCAAAGAGGAGTAATAATCCCCAATTGGTTTGGCAAATTGGAAAAGAATTGATACTCTAGCGTAAACCTATAAATTTGAGTCATCCTATCATTTGTTGTGAATGCTAAACTTTTGTACATCTTTCATTTTATTTGACTTGATCAATCCAATAATGTTGTACTTAAGTATTATCTAGAAAATATATACTTATAAGGCTATAACATATGAGTCAATAATAAGATAATATATGATTGAAAGATTTTTTAGGCTATTTTTATTACATTCTCAAACATACACACCCCTATCAATCTCCACTAAGTGGTCCAACTGTTGAGACAAATCCGAGGGTAATTGACCCCTTTCCACAATATTTCAATTTTGCAAATGATCAGAATCCCATTTAGCCAAACAATTCGCAACCCCATTCCATTCTCTGGAATGTGACAGAAAGAGACAAAATCCAAGGAAGTACACATATGTAGAATCTGTTTTATAATCACCACCAAATGCCAACTGACATCCTCTAACTACTGCCTCTTCAACAAAGTCGCCACCACCTGTGAATACAGGTTCACAAATTATCCGTCTCCACCCTAGAGTGCACCTGCGCTCCATAGCACATAAAATGGCAAGAGCCTCCATCACATTGTTAGTATACCAACCCTTATAAATAGAAAAGACAAATTCAACATTTCCAGAACTATTCTGCCCAACACCCCCCAATACCAACATGACTAGTATTAATTATTAATTAAAATATATTGTTATTTAGATGAACATGAGTAAAACAAATTTATGTTAGATCTAAAATTTGATGCTTTGTCCATTTTTTAAATTTATTTTATACTGCAATTTACAATTTTATAATTTATTGGACAATATAATTTGGTTTCACTTTTTTTTTAATTTAAAATGTATTATTATAAATCATAAAAGATTTTTATAGACAAATATTATATAATATTTTAATTTATTTAATATATAATATATATTATTAGCATAAAATTTTAATCTGTATTTTCTATAATAGAAATATATATTAGTTTAGAATGCAAATACTTTTTTTAGAATGTTTCTAATTCTTTTTTTTTTGAAAAAAGGGGTAAAAATTTTTATTCAATCAAAGCCAAAGTACAAAGCAAAGGCCAGAGGCCCACCAAACCAAGACCACCACCAGAAAAACCAACCACCACCTTACATATTCCTATCTTCCACTAATAACCTCTCTAAGGTCTCATGATAATCAGAGGGTAACTCCTCCCTTCCACTAATATTCCAGCCATCCACATTCTCAGAGGCCCACTTCGCCAGACAATCAGCCACTCTGTTCCATTCTCTAGGGATGTGACAAAAGGAGGCAGAAACCAAGGAGCTGCAAAGACTCAGAATCTGTCTGCCAATAGAAGCTAATTGCCAACTAACATCATCCAATCTCTGGTTGTTTAGCATATCCACCACAATCTGAGAGTCTGACTCACAAATGATACTCCTCCAACCTAAGGAGCTGCCACGCTCAATAGCAATCTTAATAGCAAGGGCCTCCATCAGATTATTAGAGTGTTGACCCTTGTAAATAGAAAAGAGAAAAATAGCACCACCATCATTACCTCTACCAATACCCCCAACTCCAGCATGACCAGGGTTCCCACGGGACGAACCATCAGTGTTAATCTTAAGAACCCCC
Organism: Sequoia sempervirens; assembly: GCA_007258455.2. Classification (NCBI taxonomy): domain Eukaryota; kingdom Viridiplantae; phylum Streptophyta; class Pinopsida; order Cupressales; family Cupressaceae; genus Sequoia; species Sequoia sempervirens. The sequence goes on along the minus strand of VDFB02086081.1, from coordinate 128,693,626 downwards.
TCAGGGGGAGGTGACCACCTCCCATCACGACAGACCCGTTGCCTGGCCTGACGGGGTCGTCTCCCAGCAATGTTTCCCCTTCTGTTATCCCCCAAATTCAAATTTCGCAGAATAGCAAGGTCACCATGATCAGTATTTTCAGTCATATCGCACTTAGCCAGAATAGTTTCCTGAAGCCTGCTAATTATTTTCTTCCACAATTGAAAACTTCCCAATTTGGAATCACAAAAAACTCTACGGTTCCTCTCCAGCCAAAGGTTCCAAAGAATCAAAACAGGTCCAACAGACCAAGCCACCTGCAAGAAAGGAGTCTTAGCAGGAGACCTGCCAAGCTTTTCCCAAAACTCGATTAGGGAGGTAGCATGAATACACCCATGATGCCAAGCCTCCCACCATCTATGCCATATCTCTTTAGAAAAGGGGCAAAGAAAGAACAAGTGAGAGGAGCATTCCTCACTGTGCGAACAAAGGAAGCAGATAGAAGGTCCCTGAAAGCCGCGCTTGCGCAGATTATCCCAAGTGAGGCACTTCTTCTGAGCAGCCAGCCATAAGAAGAAATTACATTTGGGCCAAGAAAAGTTGTCCCAAACCTTCTTCCACCAGTGCACCTCAGTAGGACCATGTAAGTTTTTGTCAAGCATAGCATAGCCTTGAGCAACTGAAAATTTACCTTTTGGGCTCGGACTCCAACCCAAAGCATCCCTCACATTAAGGGAGCTGCAGAGCCTGCCCTCCAAAACTCTAGTAAGAATAGCACGATCCTCATCTGACCCACCCATGGGCCACTCCTGCGGGTCCTTCCAACAGGCCACCATCACCTGACCAATTCGCTTGACAGTTTTAAAATGCTCAACCTTAATCCATCCCGCCTCAGAAAAAATATGACACAGAGGCCAGAGCTGAGGGAAACTAGAAAGAATGGGAGGGTGGCCATCCCAAGAGTCCTGCCAAAAGAGCGCCTCAGAGCCTCTATTACAAATCCAGAAGAGACCCTCCTTAATCAACTGAGCGCCCTTCTTAAGGGTATCCCAAATACAAGAACCTTTACCCAACAAAGCAAGCCGCGGCACATCAAGGCTATCAGCACCAGGAAAATATTTGTGAGCAAGAATTTTGGCCCAGTCTTGTTCCTGACTGTTGCACCACCTCCAGTAAAGCTTGGCAGCCAAGGCCGTGACAACAAGCGCCATAGACCTAAGACCAAGGCCCCCAGCATGCTTCGGCCTGCAGACACACTCCCACTTGACTAAACTCCATTTCGAGGAGAGAAGGTTGCCAGACCAAAGGAATTGCCGGGACAAAGCATCAAAATCTCTCACAAAGGTGGAAGGGGGAACCTGCACACAACACCTATAGATGGGGAGAGATTGAACCACAGTCTTTAGAAGAACCACTCTTCCAGCAGAAGATAACCATCTGAAAGTCCAATGACTAACCTTACTCCGGAATTTATCCAAAATTCCCTGCCAGTAATCTCTACGTTGAGATCCCAAAGCCAAAGGGATCCCAAGGTACATTAAGGGAAGAGAACCGATCTGAAATCTAAGGATCCTAGCAATCCTGCTTTGAATAAGCCGAGGGGTATTAAAGAAATAAATGGAAGATTTGTCATCATTAATGCACTGACCTGAAGCCTTCAAATAGATGTCTAAGGCACTCCTGAAGTTCACAGCCTCACTAATCCGAGCCATGCCCATCAACGCAGTATCATCCACAAACTGAAGATGAGAGTAGGAAGGAAGAGAATTGTTCCAGCTCCAACCTTGGATAAGACCCTGCCTCACCTGAGATTTAATGAATCTTCCCAGACCCTCCGCCATGATAATGAATAGATAAGGAGATAAAGGATCCCCTTGCCGAAGTCCCCGAGAAGCACTAAACAAATCAGAAGGCTCCCCATTAATGAGCACAGAGAAGGAGGATGAGGTCACACAACTAAGAACCCAAGTCACCCACTCCACATCAAAGCCAAACGCCAAGAGGATGTTCTGTAAGAACTCCCAGCTCACACGATCATAAGCTTTCGCCATATCAAGTTTCATGAACATAGCCTTCTCCTTAGAGTTAGCCATAGAATGAATAGCTTCCATAGCAATCACAACACCATCCAAAATTTGTCTTCCTTCAACAAAGCCCCCCTGCTCCGGAGAAATCAGAGAACCGAGGAGTGGTTTGAGTCTCTCTGCAATCAATTTGGTGATGATCTTGTAGACCACATTACAAAGCGCTATAGGTCTAAATTGAACCAGCTGATTAGCCCCTTCCTTCTTAGGTATGAGAGCCAAGAAAGTAGAATTCATGGACTTGAGCATCTTTTTGTTCTTGTGAGATTCTTGAACCACCGCGAGGAGATCAAACTTGATTATTTCCCAGAATTCTTGGAAAAACTCAATAGGAAACCCATCTGGGCCGGGAGCCTTACCTCTTTTCATGTTAAACACCACTTTCTCCAATTCAGGTAACAATATAGGACATAAGAGAGCCCCATTCATCTCAGCAGAGACTAGGTGGGGAATACAATCCAAGATGGCCCTCTCCTCATTCCTAGTTGCACGATCCTCTCTAGAAAAAAGGTTTGAAAAATAATTGACCGCAGCCTTGGACATATCAACATAGGAAGAGAGTTGAGCCCCTTCAGGCGAAACCAAAGAGGGGATAGAATTTCCCTGCCTCCGAGCCTTAACCGAATTATGAAAGAAAGCAGTGTTCCTGTCCCCTTCCTGAAGCCAATCAACACGAGATTTCTGCTTCCAAAAGATCTCCTCCCGAAGCTCCCACTCTTCTAAACCCTTAAGAGCCAAGGACTCAGCTATACTTAGATCAGAGGTCAGCCCTTGGTCCCGAATCATACGAGTGATGTTATCCAACTTAGACTGAGCAGCCATTTTCTGAGCATGGAGGTTCCCAAAACATTGTTTATTCCATCTCTTAAGCCTGTACTTCACATGTTGAAGCCTCTTACAAAAGGTAAACATGGCTGTCCCATGAGCGGGCCTCCCCTCATACCACCAATCTAACATAAGATCATGCAAAGACTGATCTCTTAACCACATTAACTGAAATTTGAAAGAGGGGTTTTTGGTGACTCCATACGTGGTGACAGAGAGCTTGATCGGCCAATGGTCGGAGCCTCTCCAATCAAGAATTTCTGAGCTGGTGGTCAACCTACTGTTCATCCAGTAGCAAGAAACCAAAAATCTATCAAGTCTTTCTGAGATAGCCTCAACACCACACCTCCTATTATTCCATGTGAAGACACCATTGGTTGGCTTCACATCAATGAGGTTCAAGGAGCCAATCATATCCCTAAGAAGATCTGCAGAGGGGTCCAACCTGGCTAACCCTCCTCGTTTTTCATCTAGACCCATAACAGCATTAAAATCCCCAGCCATAATCCATGGGAGAAAAGGGTCTAAGGCCCGCATGAGTTTGATGTGAGCCCAGAGAATTGACTTACCTGAGAGATTAGTAGGAGCATAAATATTGGATAAGAGGCACCTTTCTCCAGTCACAAAACAAGAGGCTACCAGGGAGATAGAAGACCGACTAGAAATCCACCATAACGGGAGCACTTTCCTCGGATTCCAGAAGCAAGCCAACCCCCCTGAACTGTTCAAAGCACCCACCCCTTGCCAATTGCCCTGGGGCCAGATGTGCGATGCACAATTAGCCAAACCATCCACTGTAAGCTTAGTTTCCTGAATAAAAACCACATCAGGAGACTGAGATTCAATTAATCTGCGAACAACCTTTTGTCTAGGGATGCTGTTCAACCCCCTAACATTCCATGATAGCACAATCATTTATGGGGGTGGGAGAAATGGGAATCAATAGGTTTCACAGACCCAGCCTCAACCAAAGTATCCCCAATAATCTTGACCTTCTCTTGATCAGTCTTCCTGCCACTCCTTACCGGTTTATCAAGCAGCCCCTTTTTAAAGGATTTCTGGTGTAAGCCTAAAGCAGGAGGGGCTTTGTTACCCTTCACAGAGTCTGAGGCCCCCTTAGGAGCAGGGGGGTCAGGCACCGTCACAACAGCTCCCTTCGGAGCCTGTAACCCTTGGAGATCCCTTATATCCTGAACTTGAGAAGGTAGATCCAGAGCCGTCTGATCAGCCAGAAGGTCCCCTGGAGATACACTCTGATCCTCCTTCTTTGCATCCTCATCCTGACCTTCATGCATACCCTTAGCCCCAGAAGAGAGCTCAACTGGAATACCTTCCTCCTGGGCCAAATCTTCTAGAACATCAAATTTATTAAAAGTGCCGTCATTGTGACTATCCAACCAAGTTCTCTTCTTACCCTTGCCTTTGTTACGGGGCTTAACCTGAACAAAGCCCTCGCTATCTGCAGGTTCATTAGGCACAGGATCCTTCCCTTTGTCTCCCTTAGAAGGTCTAGAGGCAGCCGAGGGGAAGGGCTTAAATCTGGGGCATTTGCGGTGTAAGTGACCATATTCATGACAAATTCGGCATCTAAACGGGAGGGTCTCATAATCTAGCTGTTGGATCCAGGAAGAAGATCCCATACGGATTTCCATAGAGTCTGGTAACGGATTATTTAAATCAACTTCTACACAAATACGGGCAAAAGAAATTACCTTACGGTCTTGAGTTTGTGTAGCCGATCCCACCGGTTTTCCAAGCAGCATTGAAATTGAATGAAGAATATCTTCCCTCCAAAATTCCAAAGGGAGCCTCGGCAGACGAACCCACACAGGTACCCGCGAGGGGATCTCCTCAGCAGAGTTGAAACCCATGTGCCAAGGCTTGATGAAAAGCCCCACCTGGTTAAAGAAATAAGGGCCTCCTTCAAAAGCCCTATTCCTATCTGACATGCAAGAAAAGATGACCAGAAAATAGTTATTAGCTGCCAAAATAATCTCCATATCACCTTCAGGATTCCAAACCCGACGAGCCCAGGAGTCCAACACCGGTAGAGAAAGACGAAGACCCAGAAATTTGCAAATAAGGGCATGATTGCACCAGTATTCGACATCCTCCGAAACTTGCTCAGGTTGAATAACCAAAACTGGCCGGTCTTCGGATCTCTGTAAACATCCGTTTACTTTTCTTAATCGAAACATCTCTTTTGAAGGGAAAACGCCTTCCCCAGATTGGGGTTTACCAGTCAGTTCCTTATCACTGACATGCAACATAGAAGACGGCTCACCCATCTCCATATCTCCGAAGGAAAGCTGAGAGGAGGTTATACTACGGTTTTCCATGCAACAACGAACCAGGACATTACAAAAAAGAGAGAGAGAGAAGGGGCAGAATCCCCACAATCTCAGAACAGCGCAGGCCCCCCACCGAGGACTCACAAAAGGCAGAAAGCAGACTGAAAGCGCCCACCCACGGGCTAAAAAATGGCCAAGACCCCTGTCTGACCAGCGCACGCCCCTGCTAACAAGATAACACCCCCCCCCGAGAGCAGCAAAGAAGCTCGCCAGTGAGCTCAGACCAGACGCAGGTCGGGCTAGGGCACGCAGGCCCTAGCGCGAACCAGACCTCCGCGCGGCGACATTCTCCATGGTGGGTTCGTTTCTAATTCTTAAAGTTAAGATTATCTTACTATTTTTTTAATATCAATTTAGAAACTTACTTTTAATCTAATAGAAAATTTAGAATTTTTATTTTGTGTGAACTTTAAAATTAATGGTTGTTATTTATTGTTATAATTCAACTTTCATATTTATATGTACTTATTAAGAGTACAAATATAATATTAGAAATAGATTAAAAGAATTGTTGGACTACATGTAAATAATGTAATCATAATTTTTATTTTTAATATTTTGATTTAGTTTTTTTAATTATAAATAAATAAAATTAGAGATATCAAAAGGGGTTGTTGCTACACTATAAGATGTAAGTAATATAATCATGGATTTATTTATTTTTAATATTTTAATTAAAATTAAATAAAATCATGATCTAATGGGGAGGACTATATAATAATATATGATAATGAATCCTTCACTTATATCTCAATTTTTCACATCACTAGACCATGCTCTTAACTTTGTTCAATTTTAAATTTATAGTATTTTTTTAGAACATTTTTTTTTATTGTAGATTCAATTTGTGTTAGAATTGAATCTACATTATAATTTTTTTTACCTAGTCTCAAAATCTCACATAAGCAAAGTGAATTTCTCTCAAAAAAAATAAAAAATTCTTCACATTCAAATGGATCACTTGATATTTTCTCAAAATACATTTAACACAAAGTAGACAACTAGCAATGAGTAGTAGTAGGTTAAAAAAAAAAAGTTATTCAATCAGAGATAACCAAGATTACAAGCAGCAAGATTACAAGCAACAAGATTACAAGAGACCAAAGCAAAGAAGGCATACCCAATCAACAAGAGTCAAAGACCGCCAAACCGCACAAACATAAAAATTGACACTTGTTTATGGACCATGCATATCCTCATGAATTAGCATTTTCAATATGAATACAATCATTAGGAAGATGCTCCCAATCATCAATCTTTCAGTCGCCCTTGTACTTTGAAGTCCATTTAGAAAGACAATCTGTCGTGCATTGTTCCACTCCCTAGGAATATGAATAAAGGACCCCATATCAAGAAATCTACTTAACTAATGAATTTGTTGCATAGTTGAAGACAGTTTCCAATTCATCCCATCATTTCTCTCCTTATTTAATAAACTGATCATGATATGTGAATCTGATTCACAAATAATCTTGCACCATCCAAGAGCACAAGCCTTTTCTAGGGCAACAATAATAGCTCGAGCCTCCATGATATTATTAGTTTAGAAGCCATGATACCTAAAGAAGAAGAAAATAGTAGCCCCAAAGCTATCTCTCCCCACACCACCCACACTAGCATAACTCAAATTTTCCTTAGAAGAACCATCAATATTAATTTTCATAATCCTAGGAGGAGAAGGGAACCACCTACCTTCTCTCTGAATTTTTTGGTTGGGATGTATCCTCCCTAAGGAACAAGCCCTCCTAGAGTTGAGACCATTCAGACCCAACCCCAAAAGAACCACAACCTCATCAGTATTAAGAGGACTTCCAACCTCACATTTAGCTGAAATAGTCTCCTGAAGCATACCAAGAATTTGTTTCCAAACTTGCACAACCACCAACTTTTTATCCTAAAAAATCCTATTGTTCAGCTCCAGCCAAACCTGCCAAAGAATGCATGAAGGCCCAATAGTCCACACCAACTAGAGAGGGAAAGAGAGAGAAAGGGACCTCTCCAAAGTCCTCCAAAACTCAATAAGGGAAAGAGCATGCACACAAGAGTGTCTCCACACTACCTACCAAAAGTGCCAAAAAAAATACAGAGTGCAGTCCTTAGAGCTTCAGATCTAAAAATTGAACAACTAGAAATCACTCATAGTCTAGGGTACCTACTACCCATGTCCTCTCATTTCAACCTAAAATTTACCTTACAGGTGCATAAAATTCTTCCTCCCTCAAATATATCTTCCCTTTCTAGAATTTTAGTTTTTTCTATGTAGAAAAATTATATTTTCAGATTAGGTTGCATAGTTATTTAATTAAATCAATTAATTCACATTAAATCCAATTAATTTTCAAGGAAACAAAATAACAAGACCTAAGGAAGATTAGCTCTCCTTCTAGGTTGTCATCCAATCTCATTCCTTTGTTGGTTTGGCTTCTAATGTTGGTGTGAAAAAGACTAATCTTAGTGATCTATACACTAGATATAGGATCTCTTTTCCACACAATAGTATAAAATATTTTACTCTTGAAGGTCGGTTTAAGACCATCCATGGTTACCATTTCCCATACTTAACCATCTATGTCATGGAAAAAATGAATCTCTTTCTATTTATTTTCTTCCCTTGAGGCCTATATTCTTGATGGTGCCTACCACCCCTTTTACCAAGGCCTTATTATGGCTCTGTATAATTATTCCCTTACCATGAACCCCTCTACCAACCTCAAGGCTAAAATCAACATAAAAATTAAACTCCTAGATGATAAAGTTTCTAAGACCCCATTTTTCTTTTTGATTAAGAATAACCCTAACCCTAGCTCTATTAGCAAGGTGGGTCTGGAAAAAAGGGTAAGATGCTTGCAAAGATCAACACCCCCCATAATGAGTAGGTGATTTTTCTTTCCAAGAAAAGGAAGGTGGTTGTCTTGAGTGTGTTGAACAATAAGAAAAAATAAGAAAAATAGCCCATTCCCCTCCCTATTGAGGGTGAGGCTATTGACATCTCTGATGTTGAGAGGGAAAAGGAGGATATTGTGGGTACTACGCATTGTGACACCAAAGGGTCAAGTGGCCATAGGTCTACTAGATTGGTCAAAACCCAAAGTACTAAGAACCCTAAAAAATAAAAGGAAAATAGATTTGAGATGAGTCTAATGATTAAAAGGTTGATGATGAAGCCTTATTCCTTAATATGAGGATGGTTGGGAGGAAGAAGACTTAAAGAATGAGTCTGAGGAGAATATGTTGGATGATGATGAAGTTGTGGAACATGATGGAGAAGATGAGGATGAAGAGCTTGACATGGAAAATGATCAAAATGAGTCTATGCATATCAAGGCAAGGAAACTAATTTTTTGGCTCCTCCCTCCCTTAGGCTTCTAGAGATCTTAGATAAAAATGAGGAGAAAATCCCTACTCTCCTCTTAGTTGAGGGCATTAAGGATAAAGATAGTATTGACATTAAGGACCTCCAAGCTAAGGTGGACTTGCATTAAGGAAAAATCTTGTTTCTAGTAGTATTAAATATAGGATTACTCATTTAGAAAATTCCTTTTCTAAAGTCATAATGCTTACTAGGTATTATGAAAAAATTTGTTACATGGGAACTGTCTTTAGCTACTCTAAAACTACCAAACAAAAGAAAAAAATGTTAAAGGAGAAAAAGAGAAGAATATGAATGATAAGAAAAAAGAAGAGCATAAGGATAAGGAGGACTAGGAAGTGTCCTTAGATGCCCTCTTTGAAGACTAGAGATTGATTTGCTAGCCTAGTGTAACTTGTGGTATTTTCTTCTTTCTTGATTTCATTTCCTTAATTTTGTTGTTTTGTTGGCCCTGCATTCCCTTTATCTGTTTGTTTCAACCTCCTACTATCTTTTTGTTTTCATTATGTTGTCTTAAACTTCATGATTAGGGCCCTTTCCTTTTTTAATCAATAACAAAATATGGTGTATAATAGATAAGCATATCATTTAGGATGCATGACTATGGCTATTAGACCCCTCAAGGCTTGGTGGTGGTGCTCGATGTGAAATAATAGATCATGAGTAACTCCTAGAGCTACTTCATGCCTACATGGTCCTAAGCTCATCTACAAGATCTTTGAATATCTCTTAGATCTCTATATATTATTGTTGAAATTGACCCCTCTAAGCTTGGATTCTATCTAGTGCTACCTATAGGCTCATCTGAGTGTGATCGGTAGATGAAGGTTATCCTCAATCCATCTTTTCTCTAAGATCCTAATATGCATCTATCATCCATACCATGGGCTAAAAAATCTCAACATGTCACCCTATGGTTTGTTGTAGCTTATAATTATCTTGCACGAGCTCATGTAGATGCACATCAGGAATCACCTCTACCGTGAATTAACCCATAAATTTGAGACAATGTTGGGTACAAACTACAAAAATAAAAACATAGAATCAATTCATGTACATCATCATATAAATCTAAAGAAAATTTAATACATCTTGTATGCTACAAACATCATATCAAAAACCATATCATATTACCTCGATCACCAACTCACTAGGGGGATCTATGCATGAAATGAATATGGCTATGTATGGATTCACCTATGAGGCTAGGGACATATTATTAGTTGATCGAATCATCTCCCTATGCTCATAGATTCTTGTTCTCTCTAGTGTAGTAGTGTGTTCTTGTAATATGCAAGGAAGAGACCCAGGTCTCTCAAGGGCATCATCAACCTCCTCTTGCCCCTATGAATCTCCTCTTGATGTTGCAACTAACTGATCAAACTCATCGTCATCTCTCCATGATTCATCTTCATCACCCACCTCCTCCTTTTCCTCACAATGTTGGGTCATGGCCTTGGATCGTTGATAGGATGGTTTGTAGGAAATACAGGATATGGACATGCAGTGCTCGACCACATAGTATATGAAATTCACACTCCAACATTATCCATGTTAGATACGGGATCTACATCTCCCTCCTCATCATAAGAGTTGCTCAAAGGAAAGCCCATGATGGTTGATTGAGTTGTATATCTAGGTCTAGCACCATTGTGAGTCAATCAAAGAATAAGGAATCCTTGAAGGTGACCAAACTATCAGGTCACTCAATTGTAGTAAAATGGCATAACAACATACTCATATCGGTTAACAAAAATTTAGTCTCATTGCATCCTTTCCAAATTTTCATGCCCATAATTTTTCACTGCTGAAACACACACACACCATGTTTTTTTACAATGCAGTTTGAAAAAGTTAAATATGATGAGAAAATGACATTAAGTTTATGATACCTCTTATGCACTTTGCACATAGTGAGATTTTATGGTGGATATAATTAAGACTAAGGATAACTCTATTTTTGTCCTTATTTATGAAGACAATTATTTAAGTTAGGTGACTAAATGAGACATAAAGAATTATGTTTATATGTAACAATATTTAATCAAAGGCAATTAAATTCTAGGTAAAAAACAACAAATCTAGAGTTATAATTGATAATCACAATATTACACATTAATTTAGCTTTTTGATTTGAACAAATTATATGTTTTGTAATTTGATCTTTCTCTATGATTATTTCAATTTTAAACAACAATGGTTAATTTCAACCTACAATTATTCACTTAATAGTTTAGTATTTACTAAGTTAAGAACAAAGAAATTCTTAATCACAAGGGATCTAAGGAAATAATTGCATTCATGAATATATGTAGAGAGAGAGAGAGGGAGAGAGAGGGGGTTAAGGGTTTAGAGAGAGAGAGAGAGGGAGGGAGAGGGAGAGAGGAGAGGGCTTTAGGAGAGAGAAAGAGAGAGGGAGGGAAGGAAAGAGAGTGGTTTAGGTTTTAGGAGAGAGGAGGAGAGGGAGAGGGAGAGGGAGAGGAGAGGAGAGGAGAGAGAGAGAGAGAGAGTGGAGAGAGGGAGGAGAGAGGGAGGAGAGAGGAGGGAGAGAGAGAGAGGGTGGGCTTAGGGTTTAGGAGAGAGAGAGTGGGTTTGGGGCTTTAGGAAGAGGAGAGTGGGATAGCATATATTATATATTTATTATATTAAATATATTAATATAATATTAAAATATATAATATATATTAATATAATATTAAAATATATAATATATATTAATATATATTTAATATATGTTAATATTTATTATATATTAATATATATAATAATATATTAATATATATTATATTTTAATAGAATATTAATATATAATAAATATATATATCATATATCATAAGAAATAATAATTCTTAAAATTCAAATAACAGATATCCGTTATATATGGATATTCGTTTTTTATTTTAATAGGTTATACACTTGGATGATCAACAATATATATTATATATTAATATTAATATAGTATTAATATATATTATATATTAAAATATAATATATAATATATAATATATAATATATTATATATAGTATATAGTATATAATATATTATATATAGTATATAATATATTATATATAGTATATAATATATTAATATATAGTATATATTATATATTAATATATAGTATATATTATATATTAATATATAGTATATATTATATATTAATATATAGTATATATTATATATTAATATATAGTATATATAATATATAATATATATTATTTAGCATATGACATTGTAATTTATAACACTAGAGGTAACAGATATCTGTTTGCTTGCTGAGGATTGTGTAGACTTGTGGGCATGTCAATTGGAATACATAACGAATATTCATTTGGAATAGATATTCATTTTGAAATGAATATTAGTTTTATAAGTTATATAAAAAACAAAAAAGGGACCGTTTTGAGTATTTCAACAGTCCCTACATTCCTTATGTAGCAAAATTCTTGTGCTTTTTGTCTGCATCAGACAAAATTCAACTTTTCAAAGATTCTCTAACACTTATTTTAGAATTTCAATCATTTGTGTGTGTTTTTTTGTCTGTACAATGGGGAGAAGCAGTCAACATAAGAGAAAAGGTAAAAGGAAACTTTCAACAAATCAAATTGAAGCATATAGAGCAAAAGATAGAGAAATTCATAGGAAAAGAAGACAAGGTATGCAAAATATTCAAATTGAAGCTTCTTTCGAACTATTAAATGTTAATTCAAGTGAAGATGAAATAGAAATTGAAAATATTGAACATCATATTGAAATTGAAAATGAAAACATATAAGAAATTCTTTTTGATTTACATATAAAAATTCTCCAAATTAAAATATTCAAGTAATGTTAAATCTAAGTATGTCCAATTATTTAATTGTTTATGTACAATGTTTAGTTTCATAACCCAAGAAGACATCAAAATGGTAATCCTAATATCTCATACTTCATTTTATATACCTGATTATGACATTACTTGTTAAATTCAAAAGTTATACCAATTCTAAGATTTAATTTGAACAGTTTATTCTCATCCCAACTATTGATATTTTTATATCGAAACATGTTTAATTTTTTTTGAATCAAGTATAATTTGTCTCTTTATAGTTTAAAAATGAATAAAATAGGTCATCAAGCTCATTACTTTACAATTTCGAGTTGAACATTAAGACTCGATGTTTATGTATGATATATAAAATTTATTAAGTATTCTTGAATTAACCTTTAAGGAGAGATGAATTGTAAAACTAAAGGGGAAAAAATATGAAAATATTGCATCTAACACTAATTAGCTAAGTAATTAATAAATAAATAAAAACTAATTTCAAACTAACTTATGATACCTTAAAGATGAGTCTCGGAGCAACTAGTTACCATTTTCTCTTTGAAGATTGTTTTTCACATGTAATGTTATTTCTTGATTTCCTCCATCTGATTATTGTTTGCAAGAGAAAATATCTTGTAAAATTTATGTTGCAAGTTAACAAGAGGAATAAGATGAAAGAAACACATTGAACATCTTGTCTTATTATGATTTCATTAAATTCTAACTTGGTACTACTCGATTTGTTTTTCAATTTGTTTTTTTAGTTTTAAAGTAGATCATAGTCATGTTTTAATCATAACTTTTATTTGGTTTACTAGGTTGATCTAATTTTTTTATATGTCCTAAACATCTCTTATTTACGTAAACCCTTTAAATGCTATCTTCTTATTCTTTATCAATCATTTTGTATGATCAGATATGTATGACTATTTTATGACAGATTGTTATTGTGGAAAAATGATGTCAATGTTTTCTTAATATTGACAATTGGTGATCTAGGTTAATACAATTTTTGAATATGTTTTTCTGAGATTAGTAATTAAAAATCCATTAAATTTTATCTTTAAATATCATGTGTATTAGTTTTTTATGATCAAATATTTGAAATAGTTTATTGTTTAGTATAGGGGCATTAATGTTGTAACCTCAACAATTGATTAATCCAGTTTCCAATGAATTTACAAGAAAAAAAATCATTATTGTATTCTAAGATCATTAAAATTTTCTTTTAAATGATTTTGCAAAAAAAATGTATCTTTCTTTCTTTATCTAAAATAAAAAAAATTACACTTATAAACAAAACTTCTTTGTACACAATTTACTTGCACATTTACAAATGTCCTTAAATATTTCACAAGAGTAGTGTACAATCATCCTTAATTCTTTATCACACTTTGTAAGCCCAAAAATAAGAAGCCAACAAAATAATGGGAGATAAAAATGTTAAGAACAATGGGCTCTCCACCCAACCATAGGGTTGAATCTCAACCCACTCTCGAGTTAGGGTCACATAGCTATCACAAGAACTCACACCCATATTTCACAAATTCTAAGCCAACACTTATCAAAAAAATCCTTAAATAATAACCACCATATAAGGTTCACATTCCTATCCTTTTCACATTACAATAGTTACATTCACATCCTATTATTCCTTCACCTAAAAACACATATATGGTATATTCAATTTTGGACAGGGTGTGTACACATACCCAAGAATAAACTCACACATAATTCATAATAAAAGACATAAGGAATCATCTTCTAGTTTCACATAGATATTACAACATAGAAAACATTTCAAACATATATCAAATCAAAGATCTAGCAAAAGAGGGTTTAGACCCTACCATAAGAGTTTGTAGAAGACTCTCCAAATCCTCTTTTCCATCTTCCTCTCTCTTCCTTCTTTTTTCCTTCTTTCAACTAGATTTTTCCTCCTCCCATTGAAAAATAAAGAACTCCAAAAATCATTCCAAAATAAAAAGCCCCTTCTCCACTCAAGGAGAAAGAATAAATAAAAGGAGAAAAATAAACTACCTTTTCTTAACCACCTAACACTACAACAAAATAGGCAATTAGCACCTAAAATAACGCCAAATTTTGGTGTATTTGAGTTCATGAATTGGGAACTTTTTTTGGCGCAAAACTCAACACAAAATGGTATGTTCACTTCAGCACCAGATTTAGCACCGGATTTAGCACCGGGTTCAGTTCTGAAATTAGCACCAAGTTTAGCATTGGGTTTAGCTCCGGATTTAGCGCCATTTTTTTGTTGCTTCTAGTTTGGCTTTTGATTTTGCTTTTAGTTTTGCTTCTTGAATTGCTTCCACGTTTGCTTCCAATTTTGCTTCTAGTTTTGCTTCCAAGTTTGCCTCCGGTTTTGCTTCCAATTTTGCTTCGGGTTTTGCTTCTAGATTTACTTATGGTTTTGCTTCCAATATTGCTTCCAATTTTGCTTCCGATTTTACCTCAAATTTTGCTTCCAAGATTGCTTTTGGTTTGCTTCTAGTTTGGCTTCCATTGTTGCTTCTAAAAATGCTTCTTGTTTTTCTTCCATTTATGAATTTAATATGTTTTATTTCAACTTAATTAGTTAAATATATCATGCCTCTTAAATAACTCATATGATTATAGAGTAAGTAAATTAAATAATATGCTTTATTTCAATTTAATTAATTAAATATATCATGTCTCTTAAATAACTCATATGATTATAGAGTAATTAATTTAATTATTTAACTCATATGATTAAATAACAAGATAATTATTAATAACATGATTATCATTTATAATTAAAACAAGTGAGTCAAATATGCCAATAGATTAATAACTGTGAACCAATATCCTATACCTGCAAGAACACAATAAACAAACACATTAATAAGATCAAATGCAAGTTAGAATAGAGATTCCCCATAAAATCCATTAATATGATTCGACATAGGAAATGAAAGCAAGAAATGCAATGAAAAGCAATAAAAAAGATTAATCATATTCAAATAATGAAAACTCTTGATCCTATGGGGGAGTTGGTGCCAATTTGATGTGGAAATTGGCCCTTTCTCAACTCCTTAGCAAGCTTTAATGATGCATGGTGATTGTGATCCACTTTGTTGAAGATTCAAGTATGCTCCATGATGAAAAAACTGCATAACCTAGCTATGGATTTGATAAATTGATGAATCTTGCAAATGCTTTGAAGATGTATTTGAGTATAGTAAGCTTACTCAAATTGTGGATGATAGAAATGAAGGATGAACTCTCTATTTATAGAAGAATGTGAAGAAAGAAAACGAAAAAGGGATGAATGTGGGACTAATCTTCAACCAATGAGAAGAAGCCACATGTCATCATGTGAATGGTGGATGAATGAACACATTTTGGAGAATGTGCAAAGAGGGGGGAGATTCAAATTCAAAAGATGGCTTGAAGGATGAGGTGAAAGGTGAAGTTAATGCCACATGGCTCAAGAAAAGGACATGTAAGAGATTTTAAATGCTTTGTTGGATGTACAAACCATTTTGGAGGGATTTTTCAAATTTGGAGAATATTCCAACCATTGCTACCTTTTTTGAATGAAATAAGAGAATTAATAAATCAAATAAATTGATTTATTATGCAAGTGGCAAAAGCTAGAGGATTTGAGTGATTAGGATGAGCATTAATCATGATTTGATTAATTTAAATGATGTTAGGTGATTTGACCATTTTGACTTAGATTTTAGGATTTAAATAACTCAAAATGAGAAGAGAATGATTTAGACTTAGTTAAATAAATATATTTTTGATTATTTAACCAAAGGGGGTGATGTTAAATTAAATTAGATAAATGTTTGATTTATTTAATTTAATTAGATGAACTTTAGAGATTCAATCAAATAATATGGATTATTTAATTAAATAAAGATAGGAAGATGAAATGACCTAGCTAATTACACAGACAATGATTTAATTAAATCGAGGGATTTATTTAATTAAAAGGGGAATTATGATGACTTTAATCAAATAAGGCTATTTGATTAAATGGTTAGATAGAGGGATAACTCAGGATGAAGCGATATTAGTAGATCAAGATCGAGTGTGCGATATCAATCTGTATATTTTCTATGTCTACATTTTGCCTCTCTTTGAAGCGATGCACTTGTTGCGTTGGTTCAAAGAATAACCTTGCCATGATCAAAAGTAAAAAAATCTCTGATTTTTTTGGATGCCCCATTGCTGCCCCAGTGAAAAAAATTACGCTAGTATACTGCCCCCTCAAGAGATCGAATGGAAATGCTAATTTCCGATTGAGATCACGATAAAATGCAAGAGGAGTGGTTCTACTGATTAGAGGATGAAAGATAATTCTTTAGAAAGATCAGATATTTGACATAGACAATTTTGATGATGTATAGACAGTCATTGGCCATGGGTAGCCTCATGTATATTTTGAGATATCACACAAATTTGGATAGAAATGTTAGTAAAGATAGAAGAATAAGAAGAAATAAGATGATGACAAGAGGATCCAATAAGTCCATGATCTGAGAAGACCTTATTGGAGATGATGATGAGAGATGGATGATGATGATGATTGCTTGCCAAGAGTTGGGATTTTCAAAGGGCCAATTACCTTATGTTTGATAACACACACAGTACGATGCATCAAGGTATAAAGAACTAGGATGGAATTGCACCTAGTGTGATGGACTTTGACTCAACAAATAGATAGGAGTATTCTTGTTCACACCTGGCATATGGAAACCTTGCTAGGATGCACCTAACAAAGCAAGTATTCACTGAGGTTATTTTACAAGAATGTCCAACAAGCACAACAAACAAAAGATAATGATTTTTGCCCCATTCCTTTCTTTCTAAATCACTTTGATTAGACATCATCGAGAGGTCATCAAAATGGGCACGATAAAATAAATCAAAAGAAAAGATCAAGCAAACAAACAAGCCAATGTTCTTCATGTTGCTAGCCAAGGGGATGTTGTTTGTTTAGGATAAGTATCCAAAGTGATATCCAAAATGATGCCCATTGTCGAAATGATATATCCTAGGACATGCATTTTATAGGATGATGATGGGTTGATAAGTTGTTTGATAAGCTGTTGATATAAAGCTAATTGACATGTTTGAAAATGATCAAGATCTTGATTTTGCATTTAAAAGTTTCTTGTTTCAATTTTGATTTTACATTTGAAGTTTGCTTTTGCTGATTGTTGTACTTGTTTCTATTTTTGTTGCCAAAGGATGAAGGTGATGATTGATTTATTATGGATGAGATTATCGTGGGTGAAAGTGAAATGAGAAAGATGATTTTTTTGGGTTTTTTGAATGTTTTTGATCTTTTTGAAATGTTTTGAGGTTGTTTTTGGTATTTCCAAGATTTTACAATGTTTTGATTTTCAAATTTTCCAAATTTTTTGGGATTTTCTGAGATTTTATGAATATTTTTGGATTTTGTGTCTTGAGGGCTGATCAAAGATTAGCCTTACCTACATTTAAGCTCAGAGATGACATAGTTTGGATGACCAAGTTTTTGACATTTTTCTGACTTTTTAAGTATTTTTTGGATTTTCTTGGTTTTCTGAATTTTTTTTTGTATTTTTTGATGTTTTGAATGTTTCTGAATTTTTTGCACAATTTTGACATTTTGGATATGGATATGTGTGATGATATTAGTGCTCTATTTTGGGATTTTGTTGAAAATCAAGCTAAGGTTGATTGATCGAATTGATGGATTGATGATGATAACATTGTTGAGGATACACAACAATGCAAGGATAGTGTTAACCAACACAAGGATTAGGATGGATATCCCAAGATGATGAGCGATTGATTGGATTTGATTGATCAGTATTTGGAAGCTTGATTTGGAAAAAAATTGTTTTGAATGACTCGTTGTAACATTGAAGCACACGTTAGATGCAACTGATATTGATTATTTAAATTGATGTTCGATTGAAGATAAAACTTGATAAGGAACATTCTCTTGTCAAAATATGCCATGGGCTAGTGATTTGGACTTTTGATCACAGATGCTTTGACCAATTTGGTTCTATGTTTGCCAATGTTCGGATCACCACATAAGTTGGAGGATATAGATCAAGATTTATTCCTGACGCAAGATGCAAATATCTACGCCTAATGTCTAGCAATGTATGGAATGCCATGAGTGGATGCTTGGATAGGTGTGTGGATGGATGGATATGGATTATCTTGTGATAAGATAAGGTGTTCAAACAAAGGATGCTCATTTGGATAGTGCTTCATGACTCAAATAATGCTAGGTAGGATAGGATCAATGAAAATGACCCATGTCAAGAGGTTTACCATAAGCAGGTGTAAAGTGTGCACCAAACTTTCATCAAGGTCAAGATAATGTGGAAGATGGATGCAGATGGATGGATTGGATAAATGGTTCATGGATGAATGGATTTATTATGGCTGAGATGGATGGAATGTTGGATTTATTATGGATGGGATAAGATGCTTCCACCTGAACTGGTGCACGTAGATGTTTGATTCTACACATAACGTTTGTTTTCCAAGTTTTCATCATGGTACTTGTCCAAAGCGCCACTGTAGTGGTTTTCACTAGAGGACAATTTTTCTCTTTACTTTAAAAAAAAAAAATCCTTTTTTCTGATTTTTTTGGATTTATATATATATATTTGAAAGATTTTAAGCTCATGTTGAACCACCTGGTGGTGTTGATGTAATGCTTCTGTCATAATGTGCCATCAATATCCTACTTGAAGAAGTTTCTTTGCTAAGATATGTGCACTTGAATACAACTTTTGAGATTCTTGATCTACTTTGTTGATACCGGAGTTAACATTTTCTTTGTGCACACATCGCAATATAGTGCCTTCTGAATCCTTATGATGAAGGGTCATTGCCAATACAAGGTCAATGTGAGAATTAGATATCATGCATGGAGGCGTGGATGGAGTGTGTTTAGGATTAGAAGATGGATTGGTTGACAACTTGGAACCTTTGACTCTCCAAACTTGGGAAGATGAGCAATGATGGGTGGATACGAAAGTGTATGTGGAATTAGGAACAACTGCTTGATATACTTTGTATGTGGCTTGAGAAGCCTTCTTTATCCTTTGTGGACATCTTTGATGGATACTTTTCCCTTTTTTATTTTTCCCCATAGTTTCTTTGACTAATGGAGTTTGATAGGGATAATATTTCTTTGTATTTTTGGTATCCATATGTATTTTTTTTGTCCGATATGGTTCTTAGCTTATTTTGCTTTGATAACATTCTTTGTACTTTGATTCAAAACTTTCTTTTGATGTTGGTCCCAATTCATGGATGGGGTGATGGGTGGATGAAGATTCATGATGTGGTTGGTTTTAGTATTGGCATCGGTTTCACCATAGGATTCTTTGTGCCCCTTCTGTTGACATTAGCTTGAGACAAAGTTGCTCCAAGTATGGTAGTAGTGGCACCTTCGTTCCTTGATTCTACGTGTTTTGAGATGTCTTGTTTAGTAAGCATGCTTTGATAAATGACCATTGTAAATGACGTTGTTTCAATTTGTTGCTCTACTAACTTCAGAATATCCTATTATGTCTGACCTGTTTCTTTGATTGGATAATGTTGGATATCTTCATACATGATGTCCTTAGTCTGAATTTGGGATATATCTGATCTTGATGTTGACAACTCAGTTTGACTATAGGAATCAATAACTTTCTCTTTTTCTATAATAATATCAGGAGTAAAGGAATCCTATTTTGAATGAATATCATCTACGTGTCCATCCACAGAAAGAATCTCATGGGTAGATGGAGGAGTATGTGCTATGTGGATATGATTATCTTGTATACATAAGAGAGTATTCATTACATTATTGTAGTAACTTGGGGATACAAATTATTGATCTTGAATGATTTTGGAATTGCTTTCGACATGCTTTAGATCAAGTTCTTGGCATGGGTCAATTTCAAAGGATGGATTGCTTACAAAGGGTTCTTGGATATCTTCATTAGGCATAGGAAGTGGCTTAATATCCTCTTGATATTTGAGTGAATTTTCATCAAGTGTTGAGTTGAAGATTCCTTCAATATCGACAATCATGAGGTCGAAGGATGTCAATATTTCTTGGAAAGGACCATTGCTAGACTTTGGTGAGAGATGTTGATCATGCTTTAGAATAATTTTTTGAGATATGTCCTCTAACTTATTAGGTGATGTAGAGACATTTTCAACATGATCATTGGTCGATGGATTGTTGATTATAGGATCAAATAATGTTAACACTCCTTGAAATAGACCATTGTCGGATATTGTTGAGGGATTCTTATCATGATCAAAAAGTGACTCTTGATGTATGTTGATTTGATTTTTGGATGAGGTAGAAACATCTTCTGTGTGCTCATTGATGGATAGGTCTTAATCATGTGATCATTGACTTGGATCAATACATGGAGTCATTAACATTTTGTTGGGATTTTAAAAAATATTTGCTTGTTGGGCTTGGTATTGGGCTTGAGTTTTCACTTGTGCTTGAGCCTGGGCTTGTGCTTGTTGGGCTTGTAGTGTGGCTTGGGAAACTTGAGTAGCTTGAGTGGCTTGCTGAGCAGCTAGTTGCGTAGCTTGTTGGTTTTGGTTTTATTGGAGTGCCTTCTAATAAGCAGCCTGTTGAGCGGCTTGCAACACAATGTATTATTGGTTTGATGTGTTTGGTTTGGGTGGTGGTGGTGGCGGAGGTGGTTTTGGAATAGTGCTTGTTGTGGTGATAAGAGGTACCTTCATATTGATGATTGGGATTTGAGTGGTGGATGGTGTGATCGATATGGTTAGTCCTTGAGAGACCATGTTTTGAGGGATGATAGATGATGTGTTGGTTGCTTGTGCTATAGGGATGGTTACTGTATGCAACCTAAAATGGTCACCTAGACTTTGGGCCCCATTTATTTAATTTGTCAACATCAACTTTTTGAATCAATGATTGTCGCATTTTCAAATCAAATTTCTTAATCAATTCATAACTATTTCAAATGTTTCAATTTTCCCTAAGGTTTGAATGCTTCATTAATTTTATTTAATCAAAAGAAATAAATCCCTTTTAATAAATAATATAATGTTATTTAATTGAAGTTAATATTACTTAAATAAAATGATGCTATTTAATTAAATCTATTTTTAATTAAATAATTTTATTTTATTTTATTAATATTCATTTCTAAATTACATAATCTTATTTTATTTTATTAAAAGAGATATTATCATCTTAAATAAAATAAAATAAATGAAATATCCTCTCAAGAATATCCTATGATGAAAAAAAGGAAACAAATCAGTTAAAAGGGAAATAAACTAAAAAAAAGAATTCCAATCAAGATTTGTTTCTATTTTTCTATTTATCCCACATTGCTTCTGAATTTGCCTTCAATTCCACTTTTGCCTATAAAATGAGCCCTCTCATTCTCATTTCAAGAATCACGAATTTTTACATTAGACTTATGCTACAAATTTTCTTGAATTTTAGATTACACATTAGTTTGATTTTATAAGCATCTTAGTTTTAGAGCATATATTTTAATATTACATTTTAGCTTAATCTTCATAGTAGATTAATTTGCAAAGTAATTCATTTATGGCATTGCATGTAGATCAATTTTCATTTCAATAAATTAGTTTTGTTTATTGCATTTTACAGTCATTTAGATTAGTTCTCACTATTGCATTGCAAGGACAGGATTCATGGAGATTGGAATTCTTGCTTCTCCTCTTTGAATCTCTCGTTTCGAGACTGTATTTGCAGGGGTAACTGGGTCAATCTGAGGGCCACAATATCAATCCCTACTCTTCTCGGATAGAGAGCTGTGAATTGATTTGCAAGGACTCATTATTGAGTATCCTTGCATGCAAGGATTCACAGAAGTATAACATATTTTTAGTTATACATTTTGGCGCCCACCGTGGTTTTTCATCAGTTTTTAAGAAATTTTAACTTTGATCTCTCAAATAGTGCATGCTAGTGCAAAACAGACTCTATATATGTGCTCAAAAGGCCCAAAAACCCCTATTTTCATATAAAATATGATAGGGTTTGCTGAAAATTAATTTTTTAGTGTTTTGAAAAATTTCAAAACAATTGCCAAAAAAAATCGTACGGATCCATACGGACACATCGATTTCTGTACCATTTTGATTTTTGTGCTACTTCAATTTTCGTGCATGAAGGTTCAGCTAAATATTTTATTAATTTTTTCAT
Source organism: Sequoia sempervirens (assembly GCA_007258455.2). Taxonomy (NCBI): domain Eukaryota; kingdom Viridiplantae; phylum Streptophyta; class Pinopsida; order Cupressales; family Cupressaceae; genus Sequoia; species Sequoia sempervirens. Next base: position 128,670,980 of record VDFB02086081.1, on the reverse strand, counting down.
CTTTAAATTAATAAAAAAATTTGTTTAAAGCCTAAATGAGCATATTTAGTAAAATGGTCATATCTTGAGCATATGGTCTCCATTTTTCGAAAACGAGATATCGTCGGGAAGCTGCTTCCGACGCCGTTCCAGTGGTACTGGTATTTTTTTCTGATTTTTCCATTTTAATACCTTTTTCACCTGTCAAAGCTAGAAGTTGTTGTTTTCACTCTGGAAGGCGTAACTTTTGCATCCTGGCTCTGTTTTTCAAAAACAAATAGGCGTTGGAAAGCTGGTTCTGCCCTCTTCTCAGATATCAGACCTATTTTTTTGCAAAATTTTTACCAAGTATCTGATTTATTTGTCAAAACTCAGCCTTTATCTTTTGAGTTATTTTCTTGGGAAACGTGCAATTAGGATTTTTTTTTTAGATCCAAGAGGATTTTTTTTTTTAATTTAGATTAGATTTTTAATTTTATTAATTTAGATTAGTTTTGTTTTAAATTTTTAGTATAGTATTAGATTAATTTAGTTTAATTTTAGTTTTGTTAACTAATTCTTTTTAAATTAAATTTTGACTAGATTAAATTAGATTTTTAATTAATCTCTTTTTTTTTATAGATTCCAACTTTTGTTCTTCTGGTTCTTCTGAACTTTTTTTTTTTTCACAGCATAACAGTTTCTGCAGGACGCCAGTCAGAGAACTTGAAACACACTAACGGTTTGATTGCAGGACGCGTGACAAAGACTTGAAAACAAACACTTACGCTTGTCAAAGATCTTATTTTAAAAAAATATTGTGTTTGTTTTCCTGCTTTTCAATTCACATAGTCTAATTAGGGCTTCGTTAAAATTCTTAAGAGTTTCGATAGTGAGTAGGGAATTTGGCTCTTTGTTACATGGAGGTGATGACCATGGACAAATCCAGGCTCCTGATGATCTTACTAATATGAAGAACTCTTAGGGAGCGGAGCAAGGTAGTGAATCTTTAGCACTTTCACTCGTTAGGGGATTATACTCTTCTCTCATTGAGAGAATCAAAAACCCAAAAGCATGTGGATTTGGTGAAGTGAAACTAGCTCGGTGATTAAGGTTGTTTAGCGTGTTTGGGTAAAGAGACGGGCTAGAGAAGTATGCTCTTCTCCTTTTGGGAGAATCAGAAAATCAAAAACCCGAATCCGAGCCATGTCCAGTGTCACCTTTAGAGGGCCTGCCGGAAGTTGAACCTCCGGGAATGACCCAAGTGAGTACACACCTATCGCCGGTGATTCCACCTCACTATAATAAAGAATGTCTTGTTGAGTCTAAAGACTCCAAGACCATAGTAACTTCTTTTCCATGACTTGGACGATCATCATGGAAAAGCTCTATTTATTGCACTGAGCGGCGCCGCTCCGAGCCCTGCTTGCGGGGGTGTGTGATTTTCAGGTGTTGGTGTGGCTGCGAGGCCCAAGCTCTGTATCAGAGGCACCGAAGGTTATTGTGAATGGAAGCCAAGTAAAAACCTCTTAGTTAGTTGCCTACC